>JAQQSW010008512.1:0-13452 GCA_028646575.1 Pseudocheirus occidentalis
GAGGAAGGAAGGAAGGGAGGAAGGGAGGGAGAAAGGAAGGAAGGAAAGGAGGAAGGGAGGAAGGAAGGAAGGGAGGAAGGGAGGAAGGAAGGAAGGGAGGAAGGGAGGGAGGAAGGAAGGGAGGAAGGGAGGGAGGAAGGAAAGAAGGAAGGAAGGAAGGAAGGAAGGGAGGGAGGGAGGGAGGAAGGAAGGGAGGGAGGAAGGAAGGAAGGAAGGAAGGAAGGAAGGAAGGAAGGAAGGAAGGAAGAAAGGAAGGAAGGAAATGAGCATTTATCAAATGCCTACTAAGTGCCAGGTGCTTTACAAATATTATCTCATTTCATCTTCACAACAACCCTTAAAGGTAGGTGCTATGATGATCCCCATTTTACAGCTGAGGAAACAGAAGCAGACAGAGGTAAAGTGACTTGTCCAGGGTCATACAGCTAATAAGTGGGACAGTATTTGAACTCAGATCAATAATCTATTTGCTGTCACCTAGCTGCCTCTAGGCAGATGGAAATGGTGAGAAAAAGCTAACAGGGATAGGTAGGCCTAGATTATAAAGTAAATTTAGAGCTCTAAAAGTCATTGGTCAGAGGTCAATGGCAGGTGATGTGTTCTGGAGTATGGGGGAGTGGGTGGAGGGCTGTCCCTGGGCCTCATTGTGTCATCTTGGTGTCAGGGGTCCCAAGTGCCTCCAGGATGTTGGATGAAGAATTGGAAGTGCTGACGGACCAGATAGACTGTACCCTGCACCTGGGCCAAAGAAAGCTACCTACTTCCCAGGAGAAACATTTTGCCTCCAGACAACACCTTCCACCCTGTTGAGTAGGGTCTAGCCTACTTGCTGTACCTGGGAGCAGTGTTCCAAGTGATGAATGACTCATTTCTTGGGTTAGGTTAGGACTGAGGCAGGAAGAGGGGGTTCAAGGAGGGGAGGGGTGATGGTTAGGGCAAGGCCAGAGAAGGAGCAGTTTGATACTTGGTACTTGCATCTCTGGCCTTAGGAGCTCTTATTGGAAGCAGAGGCCAAGCTATCTTTTTTTGTTTTTTTGTCCTCAAAGTCTGAAATAATCAGGTTTCAAGAAAGTAAAAATGCTAATAAAGAGAAAAAATGAGTCTCTTGTCTTCCTTGTGTTTTCCTTGCTCCTTTTGCTATTACTGATGAAGCCAGGGCCCAAGATGAGAGCTCTGGGAGGGTGAAGAGTTGTAATCTGGGGTTGCCCATGAACCCAGTAGCAACCTCCTGCCCCAGTATCCAACTCTATTAAGGGAATATAGAGGAGGGAGACCTTCCTAGTCTCTAGGAACCCAGTGTGTGGTGAAATCACAGAGGTTCCAGACATCCATGGTGTCCTGGAGAATGAAGTCAGGGACAAAGGAATTTATAGACTTTCATTGAATCAGAACATTAGCAAAGGGGTATAGGATAAAGAATACTGGATTAAGCATCAGATAAACTGAGTTAAAATCCCGACTCTTCCATTTTTTTTGAGGGGCAATTGGGTTAAGAGACTTGCCCAAGGTCACACAGCTAATAAGTGTTAAGTGTCTGAGGTCGGATTTGAACTGAGGTCCGACTGACTCCAGGACCGGTGCTCTATTCTTTGCACCACCTAGCTTCCCCCAACCAACTCTTCCATTTTAATCCTCGTGTATTCTGAGGCTAGTCCTTTCAACTTTCTGGGTCTTGGTTTCCTTATCTGTAAAATATGGAGATTGGAGTACACAATGAACCCTGTTTTGCCCCATATTTGAGTCCAGGTCTCTCCTGATTCCAGTTCCAGGGTTCTTTTCACTATATCACCCTGTCTACACAAATTGATCGCAAGGGGACAGAAGGCCCATGGGTGTATTCGGCAGAGCCAAGACTAGAATCCATGAGAGTGCGTGCTGTGGATTTTCTGAGAACCCTGAGCGCTGGGGGCTCGAGGAGCCTGCAGGAAGGGAGACGTTAGCTTTAGACTTTATTCCTTTGTCGGGGTAGAGGGATGGAGCCGACAGAGGAGGGACCCCTGAGAAGGGGGAGCTAAGAAGCTGTCTAGCAAGGGGATGTCTAGGGCTGTAAGAACATCCACTAAACTCATTTGAAACCTCTGCCCAGCCAGAATAATTTTCCCAAAGGCCAAGCCGTCCCGCCAGGCCCCTCCCCCTTGGATTCCAGAAGGTTTTCCCACAATCCCAAATCAGGAAAATGGAACCAAGCCCAGTTATAGAATGTTTGCCCAAATGTCATCAAACCACTAGGGCTTTCTTACCCTGCCATCCAAGGGGAAGCCCTGTGAGATCAGCTCCCACCAGGTGAGAACACAGGAGCTCTGAGCACCTCAAAGCTACAGGGAATTTGTTGAAGAGCTTTGGACAACTTGTAAGACTCCCCCTATCCCCCATTCCTGCCCGGTCTGCTCTTTAAGGGGCTGAACTATTTAAAAGAGTTATTGTAGTAGCCTTAATTTTTTCCTCAGCATTCTATTTCACTGACTTGTCCAGTTAAAGTTAAGGAATTTATGGGGAAAGGAGAACAGTGTCTAGAGACTCATCTTCCTGGCTTCAAATCTAGCCTCAGACATTTACTAGCTGTGTGACCCTGGGCAAGTCACTTAACCCTGTTTGCCTCAATTCCTCATCTGTCAAATGAGCTGGAGAAGAAAATGGCAAATCACTCTGGATCTTTACCAAGAAAATCCCAAATGGGGTCGCAGAAAGTCAGACAAGACTGAAAAAAACTGAACTTCAATAACCCAGGGGGAAGTCCTGAGCTTTAGCTTCCTTTTCCATGTCTGAAAATTCTGTCTTTGACTAGAATCTGCTCGGAGGGCAGGGCCTGTCTTTCTTTCTGCTTATATTTGTATGCCCAGCTCTTAGCATTGTGTCTGGCTCACAGTAAGCTCTTGACTTGACTGCTTGTATTAGCTATGCAGTAATGGGCTATAAACTTTAAAATACCAAAGTAAGCAAAGTGAGATCGAGTCTCCTCCTCTCCCTCTCCCCACTTCATTCTCTACCCAGCTCTATTCTAGTTCCCTTACAATGCCCACTGCTGGATGTTGGCAGCAGCCACAGGGTACTCGAAGTTGTTTTTTTCAGTCCTGTCTTAACACTCCGTGACCTCATTTGGGGTTTTCTTGGTAAAGATACTGGAGTAGTTTGCCATTCCCTTCTCCAGCTCATGTGACAGATGAGGAAACTGAAGCAAACAGGGTTAAGGGACTTGTCCAGGGTCACACAGCTAGTAAATGTCTGATGCCAGATTTGAAGACAGGAAGATGAGTCTCTAGACCAGTGGTTCTCAACCTTCCTAATTCCTTGACCCCTTAAAACTCGTATGTGGGCGTGTCTGCATGTGGGCGAACCTGCCTGGAGACAGATAGAAGAGCGTGTGTCTAGGTTCCTAAGACCATTGGAAATATGTGTTCTCCGATGGTCTTAGGCAACCTCGTTTGACCCCCAAAGGAGTCGTGACCCACAGCTTGAGAACTGCTGCTAGACCCTGCTCTCCTTTCTGCATAAATTCCTTCACATGGCTGGCCTTGACACTTTCCTTAAACTTTTGTTGCTGTTCTGTCATTTCAGTTGTGTCAGACTCTTTGTGAGCGTGTGGACCTCTCTCCAAGGGGTTTTCTTGGCAAAGGTACTGGCATGGTTCACCATTTCCTTCTCTAGTGGCAAATAGAGGCTAAGTCACTTGCCCAATATCACACAGCTAATAAATGGAGCCTGGGTTAGATTTAAGAGCTAAAAGTAACTTTATTCTGAATCAACCCCCTTATTTGACAACAGAGAAGAGGTTACATAACTCCCTAAACTCACACAGTAAGTTAGGAGCAGAACTGGGACTCCCACATAGGCCTCTTGACTCTCAGTCCAATTCTCCTTACCCATGAAAGGAACCAATTCCTTAGGCCACCTGCTAGCTTACCACAGTGGGCCCTCTCCTCCATCCCTCTGTCCACAGTGTGCATCATCTCACTCACACTGTAACCCAGATCGTGCCATCTTTGGTTGCATCACCTGGCCCACTCCTTGGGAGGTACTTGGCCTCCTGAAGGAACCAAGGCCCTGGCACTGAGCTCTCAGCAATTCTTATTTAGCTGTGCTAGTCAGGCCAGGACCACCCAAGGGGAATGCACTAATTGCTGTTTGGTTATATTTAGATCTCTTCTCTCCCACCAGAGCCTCACAGGGATTTTCCAAAGCACTCTTCAGTCCAGATAAGATAAGCCGCCTCCATCCTCTACTTCGAGGCCCAGGGAGAAATTTTCCTACACTCCCCATTTATGCCCTAACACATAGCCTCCAGCACTGAAGGATACTTGAAGTTTTCATGGTACTACTAGTCTACAGATTTTGATACCCCAGGCAAGTCAAGGAACAGTTGAGCAAAGGCCCTAGAGACAGATGAGTATGTCTAGGGTCTGGAGAGAGACTGGGCGCCTAGGTCCCCTCTCACCAACTAGCTATGAGCACAACGCAGATTTTATAAAATGGAGTGAAGTCAGCTCCCTTGAAGCTCTACCACTCAGAGTTCATCCAACTGCTTCATTTTACTGATGAGGAAATAGAAAGGAAAGAAAATTAGGTCCAGAGAAGGGACAGATCACACTGCTGATTACTGTAGACCCTAAGACTGGAATCTAGATTTCTTCGCTGCCAGGACAATGTTCTTTCCATTATATCTCAAGCTGTCTCATACTCTTTGGGGTTCCTAAATCTTGTTGGACATCTTTAAAACCCTGAAGGATTTGAAGAGGTTTCTTTTTTGCATGATTTTTTTGTTTTATTTTTTTGTAGAGGGGAAGGTAGGGCAATTGGGGTTAAGTAACTTGCCCAAGGTCACACGGCTAGTTTTGTGTTAAGTATCTGAGGTCCTCCTGACTCCAGGGCCAGCACTCTATTCACTGTGCCACCCAGCCACCCCCACCCTGAAAGATTTGTTGAAAGTCATAGAGCCCTGAAGGACTATTCCCTAGAACTCCGGATCAGATTTCTCCAGAACACAGCTGAAGTCACTGCACCTCTGGAAGGACACAGGAAAGGACCCAGAATCAGAACAGATGAACTGACAAACAGAAACAAGCCCCTGTAAGGTAGCAATGAGGAGGGAGAGAGGGAGATGAGTGCAGCATCTCAGAGCATGGGGCTAGTCTGTGTGCAACACCCATCCCTCATCATTTGCCAAAGAGGCAGAAAGATGCACCGGGTATCCTGGGGGATAGGGAAGAATTTACTCCCCATCACCTGCCTACCAACAGTTGTTGAGGTTTCCCGAACACATTTTTGACATACAAAGATAGAAATTTACTGAAGGCTACTACTATGGTCTGTCCCACTACCACTATGGTGGTCCCACTGTGAGAGTGGGAGCACCAAGTCAGGAGCTGCATCAGAGACCACACGTAATGAAGCGGGTGAATCTGTTTCATCTTCTTTTTATTTATTTCAGACTCCATTAAATGTTTTATCATTACAAGGCTGCATTCTTGCCTGGATCTATTAGCATGGTGAGCAACCAAATACTTAGGCTAGAATACGTTTCAGATTTACCTGACTGTTTTTGAACCAGGTGAGAGCATCATTTGCCAAGAAAGGTAAATTACCATTTAAAGTCCTCATGATATGAACCTGAGTCATTTGTTGTTATCTTTCATTCTCAAAGAAGACCAACATGACATCATTATGCTAGAGTCAAGTTTCAATGTGTCTGACAGTGGCTGATCAGACCAACACAAGCTCAGAATGCTCTACTGCAGGCCAGGCACAAATAGTTCACATGAACATTTGGGGTGGATTCTCCAAACATGCACTTTCTGTGTTTCCTTTGAGCTGTCTCAATTCTGCTTTGCTCATAGAGCACAGCACCTGCTCTAATGTCGGCACGCCATGCTGAGCTGTCCTGTGACAATGTCTCCCATGTCACACAATCAGTTCCAAAGTTCTCAAGAGAGATAGTGACAGCATCCTTATGTCTTTTCTTCTGATCACCATGGGAGTCACAGAAGGTTACTAGAGCATTATATAATGAGACCCCAGTTGCAGAAGATGCTCCAACAGCAATGCTATCCCCACCCCTACCCCCAACCTTGTTCAAGACTGAGCCTCAAGGGCTGATTTTGGAAAGTCGGAGAACAATGCCAAGAGTAGAAATGGATAGGAAAACTATGGGGAACTTTCCTTATCATCCTCTTTTTCTGACTCACCTCCTGCTTGTGCAGGAGAATGAAAGAGACTGGACAGACTAACCTTTCAATGTGGTTGTAGCACAAAAAGCCCTGACTTGGGACTCAAAACACATGGAGCATGATTTTCTAGCTCTACTATTTACTCACTTGACACTTTTTGGGGGCCCCGGTTTTCTCATCTGCAAAATGGGGGTGGATGCCTAGAATAGATGAACAGTTAAGTTCCCTTCCAATCTAAACTATAACAATCCCTAAGGCTTAAAAAAATTAGAATTAGTTTTGACTTGATGCCAAGAAAAAAAAACCTTTCTGACAGAAGTAGAATTGCTTCCCTTAAGAGACAGGCAATTCCCCTTCTTGAGGGCTTCTTGTCAAATATGATAGGTGGGGATTCCTTCATGATTGGACTGGACTAGTCCTCCAATGATGTCTCTTCTAGCTCAGATTCTGTGATTCTGTAACTTCAATTAGCTTTCTCTGAGGTTTTAAGGCCATGAAGGATTCATTAGCACCCAAGTTAAGGGAACTACAAAAATAGACTGGTGAGGGAAAGGAATCGGATCACTGGATAAGAGGGACATGAAGCAGCCAAAACTAAGGCATGAGGGAATTTTTAGGCATAAAGCAGCAGAACCTAGAACCTTGGCAAGCATCATGGTCTAGCAACCACTTATATTTACATAGCACTTCACACAGATGATTTAACTTGACCTTCATAATAACCCTAAAAAGTAAAGGGGTGAGAGTATTATTATCTCCATTCTACAGATGAGTAAACTGAGATTCAGTGACAGGAATTGATTTGCCCAGAGTCACATAATAAGTGATGGAACCAAGTGGAAAGAGCTCAGGAGTGAGAGTCAGATGTGCATCCTAAGCCCAGCATCACCCCTGGGCAGTAACTCTGTAGGGAATCACAAGACCTTAGCCACTAAGTGGCTAAGCACTAATCACAGACACTAGACTAGTAATACACAAAAGTGCCCACCTGCACCTTTTTTTAAAGAACAACTTTGAATGACTAAGCCATTTTGATTATTATAAATACCCAAATTAATTACAAAGGACATGTGAAGGATGATGCTATCCGCATCCTGAGAAATAAAAGTATATATAGAATGATTTTATATTTGTGTCTAATGGTAGCCATCTTGGGGAGGAAGGAAGAAAAAAGGGAAAAAAGAGAAAATTACATGATAACTTTATAAATTTAAAAGTAATAGAAAATTGAATACAACAGATTTGTAGTTTCAGGGGCAATCATCTTTTTAAAAATTCTATTATGTCATGGAAATGTTTATTTCATTTCATAAGTTAAAAATTATATATATATGTACATATATATATATAGACATAGATATATGTATACACGTACATACATATAAAAAATGGTTTTCCCACGGGATGTGTTTCTCTACTTTGGGGGAAGCAGTTTTCTTGTTGGGTACATTTCACCAAAGACACAATCACAATCTAGCCTAAATTCATAGAGTGTGGACCAAGCACCAAAATGAGCATTATCTCCTTATTGGCCCTATATTCTCCCATAGTCCTGATGGTCCAAAGGAGAGGGGCCTCTCCAACCCCCAAGACCAACTTCCCTCTAGTCATTCTGGCAACAGGAGCTGGGAAGGAATTGTCCTCTTCTAGGGAAGAATCTCTGAACCACTGCTCACAAGGAGAGTTCTGTGTTCCTGCTCTCCAGAGGACATTGATTTTGGGCCTGCCCCAAGAACTGCATCCAGACCTTCCCCTCGGGATGTCTGTTCCCAGCCCTGCCTGGCTACATGCATCATGAATCCAAGGCAACATCCAAGCCCAATGAGCTCTTTTAAGTTCCTTTGATGCCAATAGCCAGACTGTGATTTTTCATCCAGATGAGCTGGTAACTCTTTTAAACCAATTACCTTCACCAAGGCCTTCACTTGTTCATCTGGCTCAAAAGCTTAACAATTCCCAGACCTAAAGAAGCAAGAAAGACCTGTCCACTATTTGTGTTTCAGCCTAACGTCCTGAGAATCAGGAGCAAGGAGCTACAGTGAAATAAGGTTGAGGCTGAAAGCCAAGAGTCCCATATTCTATAAGATTAAAAAACAAAACAAATGAAGGACCTTCTCTGAGTATGGCACTTTGCCAGATTCTAGAAATTAAAAAAATAAAATGAAACAGTCCTGCTAATAAGGAGTTAGCATCTTACTGGGGGGTGAAAGGGTGGGCCAAGGGTGGAGAAGGATGGAGAATACAGCATACACAAAAGAAAGAAAATGCATACGGCGTATGCATGTACAAAGTAACACAAAGCACAATTTCAGGGGAGTGCTACTAATAGGGGATCAGGAAAGATGGAACTCAAGCAATCTTTGTGAGAAGCTAAGGATTCTATGGGGACAACTAGGTGGTGCAGTGGGTAGAGTCCTTCCGCTCTAAGTCTCAGCCTCCTCATCTGTAAAATGAAGAGGTTGGGCTAGTTAAATGATCTCCAAGGATTCAGTTTGGGGTAAAGGAAAGAGCATTGAATTTGGAGTTAGAAGACCCAGGCTTAAATCTCACTCTATGGGCCCCACTAACTGTGTGACTTTGGGCGTCAGTTTCTTTATCTGGCAAATGGGATGGGAGTGAATTCTAAATCCCCTCCAGTTGCAAAGTTGGAGTGTTTAAATGTTGAAAAATCATTGGTAGTTATTCTGAAAGCTCTCTGCCGCCACCTGGTGGAACTAAGGCCCTATGACATCATCTCCTTCATGATTTCATGGTGGTCCAATATTTTAGAGCTAAAAGAGAAGGGTGCTTTACATCTGAGGAGGCAAGTAGTATTGAAAGGAAGACGTGATGGGAAAATTCCTGGATTTGGAGTCAGAGGATTTGGATTTGAATCCCTCCTGTGCTGCCCGTCGGTGTGTAACTTGGAGCAAGTTCTTTGCTAATCTCCCCCTAATTCTTAGGGTCCATTAAATAATCAAGAATATGCCCATTTGCTTATGTGTTGTATCTTCCCAGTAGAGTGTAAGCCCTTTATGGCAGATATCATTATTAACATGTTGACTGTGTCTCTGCTGCCTTGCACACAGTTGATGCTGGTGGGATTGCACTGAAAGACACCTAATCTCTTTGCGTTCCAGTACTCTGTTTCGTCAAATGAGGGGACTGGACTAGGTGACCTTTAAAACGAGAGACTTCCATCCTCTAAGTCCATGATCTTCCCTCCATGCTGCCCAGGGCTACCGCTCCTTCTACAGCAGCCTCCCAGGAGGGCTGCCAGCTCCCATCCTGGTGCCCTGCTGATTGGTCTTGCTCTGGAAACAAAATTCACATAAGTCATTGAAGGCTCCACCACCAACCCAGTGAATTATCTCATTGGAATATAAATTCTTTGATGGAAGTTTTGTATCCTCAGCATTTAGTTCAGCATCTGACACATAGTAATCACTTAATAAATAAATGCTTTTTTGTTCATTAATCCATTCATTCACTCCACCCAGGAACTGAGAAGTAAATTGACACTAAAAACCTAGTTAAGCATCTACTATGTACAAGGTATTAGGTTAAGATTATATTACTTGGCACATAATAATATGTTTATTGATTGCTTGATATTGGAAATTTGAGAAGGAAGAAATCAGTAGGGGATTAATAGGATTAATGGGAGAGTTGACCTTGAACTGGACCTTGAATAATATTGGGGAGGGGGTTTCAACAGCTTAAGTCAAATGTGGAGACAACCCATTCTAGCTGTAGGATCAGTGTAAGCCATAGGTTCCCAAAGTGAGTGATACTGCCCCCCTGGGGTACTGTAACAATGGGTGGTGGTAGTAGCCTTGGGTACAATTAGGGGAGCATTGAATAAAAATAAGAGGGAGGTGGAAAAATGAAAAGAGAAAAAAATTTTGAAAAACTGTTCAGACATGTTTCATCTGTTGTATAACAGAGTTAAAGTTGTAGTGATTACATTATTTTCCAAATAAATACAAGTTATAACTGAGGCAAGTTATAACTGATCAATGGTCAAGTCCACTGACTGATCTTAACAAGCAAGTATTGGCAGGGGAGCATGTGGTACATTGTCAGGAAATCTAGCATGCATCAGCAGGAATATATGTGTGTAATGACTTGTTTACAATACAATACTATATGGATAGAATGCATCATCAAAATTATGATAGGGGAAAGTATAAACTTAAATTATAAAATTTATTGTGATGTGTCATTTTTTAAAATGTATAATATATTTTTAGGAATGATGCAATTTCTTAAACAACATTAAAAAGTTAAAGAAAATAGATTTGGGGGGATGCTGAGTAATTTTTTTAAAGTGGGCAGTAGGTCAAATAAAATTGGGAACCTCTGGTTTAAAGTAAAGGAACAGAAATGGAAAAGAGAGCAAACCAAGAACATGATAAGATAAGTAGTCCAGTTTTACAGGAATAGAGAGCGTATAAAGCTGAGAAGTTTGAAGTAAAGCTGGAAAGGAAAATTGAAGCCATATGTTGAAGGACTTGAATTCCAGGATCAAGAGTTTATGCTATATATGATAAGCAATGGGGTATCACTGAAGGTTTATAAGTGGGTAACATGACAAAAACAGCAAATTTTTTTAGTTTTTTTAAATTTATTTATATATTTTTAGTTTTCACATTCATTTCCACAAGATTTTGAGTTATAATTTTTTTCTCCCGATCTTTCCCCTACCCCCACCCCAAAATAGCAAGCCTGCTGAATACCCCTTCCCCCAATTTGTTCTCTCTTATATCCTCCCCCCATCACCTCCTTAACTTTCTCAAAAAGTAGAGCAAGATGGATTTGTATACCCCAGTGCCTATATATCTTGTTTCCCATTTGCATGTAAGAAACAATTTTTTTCAAACATATGGTTTTAAAACTTTGAATTCCAGATTTTTTTCCTTCTTCCCTCCTCACCCACCCCCACTGGGAAGATAAACAATTCAATATGGGTTGTTCATGTATAGTTACCAAATCATTTCCACAGTACTTATATTGTGAAAGACTAACTGTATTTCCCTTCATCCTATCCCTCACCCCACTTATTCTATTTTCTCCTTTGACCCTATTCCTTTTCAAAAAAGTTTGCTTCTAACTACCCCCTCCCCCAATCTATCCTCCCGTCTATCATCCCCCCTCTTATCCCCTACATCCCTATTTTCCCATAGGGTAAGATACCCAATTGAGTGTGTTTGTTATTCCCCCCTTAAGTCAAATTCAATGAGAATAAAGTTGTCCCATTCCTTTTCACCTTCCTGCTCTTTCCCTCCATTGTAACAGTTTTTTCTTGCCCTTTTACATGATATATCACTCCCTTTAATCTTCTCCAAATAAATTCCTCTCTCACCTGTTAATTTTATTTTTTAGATATCATCCCTTTATATTCAACTCATCCTGTGTCCTCTGTCTATATATACATATGCCCATACTCACATATATATTTATAAACACATACATCCTCCTATACATATATATAGGTATGTATACATATATATATTCCCTTCAACTATCCTCATACTGAGAAAAGTCTTATGAGTTACAATGATCATTTTCCCATGTAGGAATGTAAATAGTTCAACTTTAATAAGTTCCTTATGAGGAGTTCCAGGGTGGAGTCAAGATGACAGAGTAGAAGCAGGAGAACCCTGTGAGCTCCACTCATATCCACCTCAAATACCTATAAAATATGACTCTAAACAAACTTTAGAGCTCCAGAACCCACAAAATGACAGAGAAACAAAGCTCCCGCTGAAGGCAGCATGACAAGTGGATGGGAAGGGTTCATCTCAGCACTCTGGGAGCTGAGATCAACCCCACAGGGGTTTTAGCCCCAGGGCTGGAGCATTCAGGAGAGTGGATCACCAGCAGCTGTGGCAGTTTCCAGAATTATCAACCCATAAGAGTCAAGGACAAAGTGAAAGGTCAGTGGAACTCAGCTAACTTTGGGGGAAAGGAGAGGTCCGGCCGTTGGCCCCCGGGGCAAGAAGCAGTGGAAGGAGTGGCCCTGCAGCCTCCTCCATGTGGCTGCTTCAGAAGCTACTGGCCTGCAGACTGAAAGGGGACCAAGCAATTGTTGAGAGGCTAAGTGCTCTTGCATTAACCAGCCTGGATTGGGATTGCTGGTCTTGGGTGGTGGTCCTGAGGTGTGTGACCAGTGAGCCAAAGCTGGTAGGGGCTACAGAGACTGTGGCTTCCTAATAATTCTAGCAGCTGCAAAAACCCTAGTGATTTGGGACAAAGCTCTCCCCTCTGAAAGCAGAGTTCTATGGAGCCCAAAAGTCAAATAATTGACTGGTAACATGAGCAGGCAAAGGAAGCAAAGCAAGAACAGCAATCCAACTTTAGATTCCTTTTTTGGGGACCAAAAGGATCAAAGCATGGAATGGGAGAAAGACAACACAGTCAAAACTCCCTCACCAAAAGCTTCCAAGAAAAATGTAAACTTTTTACAGGCCATAGAGGAGCGTAAGAAGGATTTTGAAAACCAAATAAGAGAAGTGGAGGAAAAATGGGGAAGACAAATGAGAATGATGCAAGAAAATCATGACAAGAAAGTCAACAATCTGACTGAAGAAAATAACACCTTAAAATATAGATTAACTCAAGCGGCAAAAGAGGCCCAAAAAGCTAATGAGGAGAAGAATGTCTTAAAAAGCCAAATTTGCCAGATGGAAAAAGAATCTCAAAAGTTCACTGAAGAGAATAATTCCTTCAGAATTAGACTGGAGAAAATGGAAGCAAATGACTTTATGAGAAATAAAGATATTATTAAACAGATCCAAACAAATGAAAACATAGAAGGCAATGTGAAATATCTCCTTGAAAAAAAAACACTGACCTGGAAAATAGATCCAGGAGAGACAATTTAAAAATTATTGGACTACCTTGAAAGCCATGATCAGAAAAAGAACCTAGAAATCATCCATCAAGACATTCTCAAGGAAAATTGCCCTGATATTTTAGAACCAGAGGGCAAAATAGAGCTTGAAAGAATTCACCAATAACCTCTTTAAAAAAGATCCCCAGAAGAAAACTCCTAGGAATGTCATAGCCAGGTTCCAGAGTTCCCAGATCAAGGAGAAAATATTACAAGCTGCCAAGAGGAAGCAATTTGAATACTGTGGAAACACAATTAGGATAACCCAGGATCTAGCAGCTTCTACATTAAGGGATTGAAGGGCCTGGAATATGATATTCTGGAGATCAAAGGAGCTAGGATTAAAACGAAGAATTACCTACCCAGAAAAACTGAGTATAATGTTCCAGGGAAATTGAACTTTCATTCAATGAGGTA
>JAQQSW010008513.1:0-13452 GCA_028646575.1 Pseudocheirus occidentalis
AGTCAGGTTGTTGACTCTCTTTTCATGATTTTCTCGCATCATTCTCATTTCTCTTCCTAATTTTTCCTCCACTTCTCTTATTTGGTTTTCAAAGTCCTTTTTCAGTTGATGTATAGCTTCTAGGCATTCTTCAGTTGTCTTGGAAGCATTTGGTGTGGGAGTTCTGACTGTGTTGTCTTCCTCCCATTCCATGCTTTGATCCTTTTTGTCCACAAGAAAGGATTCTAGAGTTTTATTGCTGTTGTTATTTTTCTTCCTTTTCCTCATGTTGGCCAGTCAATTAATTGGTTGGGTTTTTTTTTTTAGCTTTCTGGAACTCTGCTTCCAGGGGGGAAAGCTGTGCTCCAAATCCCTGGGGTTTTTCCCAGTTGCCAGAGCTATTAGGGGGGTATTTTAGCCCCCCCCCAGTTTTGGCTTGCTGAAAACACAACCCAGGACCACCATCCAAGACCACAATCCGGATGCAGCCTGTTTAATGCAAGAGCACTTGGCCCTGATCAATCAACTCAGCCCCCCTGCGGGGTCTGCAGACCAAGGGCTCTGAAGCAGCCCAGTGGGGGCAGCTGCCTGTTACAGCACTTCCTGCCCTTCCCCCACTGCTTCCTTGCCTTGGGGGCAGGTTTGCCGAACTGCTTTTCCTCCCCCAAATTCAGCTTGAAATTTCCACTTTCACTGACCTTTTCTAATCCTGGTTTGCTGGATGTGAAGATCCCTTCAGGTGCTGTAGATCTTCTCTAAAGTAGACTCACGCTGCGGCTTGGGAGGTTCCGCTCCTCCTGCCTGCCCCAGGGCCTGGCCCCTGCCTCAGTTTTGGGCTGGGCTGGCCTCCACAATGAACCCCTGCTGCTGAGCTGCTTTTCTCTAATCCCTATTTTTCACGCCTTGGTAGATGTGGAGTATGCTGGAGGTATTGTAAATCTTCTCTCTTGTAGACCAGCTGTGGCCATGGCTTGGCTCGGCTACCCCCTACCACCCTGGTTCCTGGCCGTGTTCAGCTTTAGGCTGGGCTGGCTGTGGCTCCCAGCCTGCCATGATGAGATCCTGCTGCCCAGCTGCCTTCAGCGAGAGATGTGTTTTCTGTATTTTTGTGAGTTTGAGAGCCCTAGAATTTGTTTAGGGTCATATTTTATGGGTATCTAGGGTGGCTGTGTGGGAGCTGCGGGGCCTTGCTGCTTCTACACCGCCATCTTTGCTCTGCCCTCCATCAGGCTCACTAATGCACCATTGATGGAGTTGTAAACTGATCTAACCATTCTGGAGAGAAATTTGGAAGTATGCCCAAAGGGCAATCAAACTGTGCATACCCTTTGATCCAGCAATACCACTACTACGTCTGTATCTCAAAGAGAACATAAAAAAGGGAAAAGTACCTATTTGTGCTAAAATATTTATAGTAGCCCTTTTTGTGGTGGCAAAATATTGAAAACTGAGGGAATACCCATCAATAGGCTCAACAAGTTGTGGCATATTAATTTACTGAAATACTATTGTGCTTTAAGAAATGATGAGAGGAGGATTTCAGAAAAACCTGGAAAGACTTACATGAATTGATGCTGAGTGAAGTAAGCAGAACCAGGGGAACATTGTACACAATAACACTGTACACAGTAACATTGTGCAGTGATCAACTGTGACTGGCAATACAATGATCCAAAACAATTCCAAAAGGCTCATGGTGGAAAATGCTATCCATATCCAAAGAAAAAACTATGGAGTCTGAATTCAGATTTCACCATTTTTATAATTTTTACCTTTTGTTCTGTTTTTTCTTTCAGAACATGACTAACAGGGGTGGCTAGGTGGCACAGTGAGTAGAGCACCAGCCCTGGAGTCAGGAGGACCTGAGTTCAAATCTGACCTCAGACAGATTTCACACACACACACACACACACACACACACACAAACTAGCCATTTCACGTTGGGCAAGTCACTTAACCCCAACTGCCACCCAAAAAGCAAAACATAACCATGACTAACAGGGAAATACATTTACATGATTGCACATGTATAACCTATATTGGATTATCTTGTGGAGTGGGAAAGGGAGGAAGGAAGGGAGAAAAATTTGAAACTCAAAATCTTATTTTAAAAAAGACTGTTGAAAGCTATCTTTATATGTAACTGGAAAAAATAAAATACTGTTTACCAAAAGAAAGAGAGGGAGAAAAGAAGGGAGGGAGGGAGGAACGGAGAGAGAGAGAGAGAGAGAGAGAGAGAGAGAGAGAGAGAGAGAGAGAGAGAGAGAGAGAGAGAAATATACTATCTCTGTGACTCTGGTGGTCAAATTTCTCATCCTCTCAAGGTCCCTAGGCAGCTCTCTAAAACTGTGTTAGTTTTGGAGTTTCCTCACTGTGAAAAGAAGAAGAGGGGGAGGAAGAGGGGGAGGGGAGGGAGAGAGAGAGAAGAAAAGGAAGAAGGATAAAGAGAGGGAGAAAAAGAAAAAGAGGAGAGGGAGAAGGAGAGGGAGAAGAAACCTACCTGGATCCTATTAAACTGGCTAGACTTTGGATCAAATATTGTTAAACCTATTTTCCTTTTTCTTGACCCAATTTCCTTTTTGCTCACCAGACCAAATTAAAATCTATCCCTCACCACTTGCTACTATTCTTAAGCAAGAACAAATGGCGTAGTACAAAGAGTACTAGACTTAGAGTCAGGGTTCAAATCCCAGTTCTATCAGTTAATAGATGAGACACCCTGACCAACACATTTAAACTTTCTGGGCCTCAGTTGTTTGTATTTTATTTGTTTGGTTTTTTACCTGTTAGATAAGCAACAGACTTCTGCTGCTTCATTCAAAGGGCTAACACAGTGATCAAAGGAAATACCATATTCCTATGATGACATTGTCCAAGTTCCTCCTCCAATAGAATTGAGACTTCAATGGATTTCCTTGTTTGGAAGCAACCGACTCTTGAGAAATCCAAGACCTTCCCTATATAGAAGTTTTGATGTCCTTACCTTTGGCTCTCCACCTGGGTGACCTCCGTTCCCCCCATTTTCCTGTAGGCTATACAGCCCATGTAGATCGCCTAGAGTGATAGAATAGACATTTGTATATAAACTGTTCTCATTCAAATATCTGGGAGTCTCCTTTCCGGTTAAGGAACACAATTCTATTATCTCAAAGGAAGTCATAGGGCCTGTGACATATTGTCTGTGAATTCCCAGTACCTGAACATCTCTTTTGGTGAACTGGACAGCCTTGCATAGGATAGCCCTGTGACTCCTGCCCTAGAAAGGAACCATGGAGTAGAGTAGAGGCAAGAGGGATAGGGGAGGGGAAAGGGGCTGTGGCAAGAAGGAGAGAATTCGAACTCCTGGAAATCATCAGCAACTCCAAGCTCTGCTCCTTCTCCATGTCATCACCCTAGTGCTGACTCCCTAACTTTCCAGGACTGTTTAATCAATAATATTCATCAAGCACTCACTGTGATAGAATCATAGAAAAATGACTGACCATCAGAGCTCAAAGGACCCTTAAAACATGAAATGTTAAAACATAACTCAGAATATTAGCGAAGGAAGGTGCCTTGGAGACACAGATGGATAAACAAAGATCCAGAAACATGACACGTTTCTTATAGACACAAAGCTGGCTAGTGGCGAAACCAAGACTAGGAAGTAAATCTCCTAACTCTTGCTGTGCTGATCGTCCCACAGTGTCATGTGGAGCACTGTATTAGGTATTATTTGATATGGAGGGAAGAATCAAATAAAAGAAAATCATCTCCCTGTCTTTGACTACAATTTCATTGTCTAATTATGCTAGTTTTCCATCTAAATTATCAGAGTAATGAACCATTTACAAGAAGTTAAGGAGATGGGGAATAGAACAAGCAGGTTAGCAGAGAAGGACTAAGGGAGGAAAGGGTGCTGGACTTGAATTCAGGAAGACCTGGATTCAGATCCTGACGTAGGCACTGACTAACTGCCAAGTGCCTTAACTTCTCTGTGTCTCAATTTTCTTACATAAAATTAGGGGGTTGGACTTAATGATTCCTAAGGTCCTTTCTGGAAGCCAGGTTTGGAGGCAGGAAGACTCATCCTTCTAATTGTTGTTGTTGTTTTGGGGGGGGGATTGCTTTTTGGTGGTGGTGGAGGGGAGAAGGCAGGGCAGTTGGTGTTAAGTAACTTGCTCAAGGTCACACAGATAGTAAGTATTAAGTGTCTGAGGCTGGATTTGAATTCAGGTCCTCCTGACTCCAGGGCCAGTGCTCTATTCACTACTCTACTTAGCCTCCCCATCTTTCCAATTTCTAATCTGGCCTCAGACATGTACTAACTGTGTGACCCTGGGAAAGTCATTTAACTTTGTTTGCCTCAGTTTCCTCATCTGTAAAATGAACTGGAGAAGGAAATGGCAAGCCACTGCAGCATCTTTGCCAAGAAAATCCCAGAGTCACAAGGAGCTGGACACAACTGAAAAATGACTGAACAACAAAAGGGCCTTTCCAGCTCTAAAGCTATGATCTGCTGATGAGACCATCCTTTCTAGCCTTTGCCTTACATAGTGCCTTACTTTCAGAGCTAAACTCCTTGAGAAAGCTATCTACAGTGTTTCCACTCTTTTCTTCACTCATTTCTAAAGCCCCTGAAATCTTGCTTGAAATCTTTGAAACAGCACTTTCCTAAGCTACTAATGGTCTTAGTTTCCAAATCCAAAAGTCAGACACAACTGAAAAAGATTGAACAAAAATGCTTGTTGACTGACTATTTTGTTGATGTTATAAGCTCCCTTGTATTCAACTATCATTTGCATGCAGATAAATCCCACTTCTATCTGTCCAGCACTGATCTCTGCTCAGCTCATCTTCACGTGCCTCTTAAACATTTTAAACTGGTGTTCCATAGGCATCTCAAAATCAACATGTCCAAAATAAGGTTCATTATCTTTTCCCTCAAATCATCCTATGTTTTGAACTTCTCTATTACTATCAAAGAAACCACCATCCTCCCTGTCACCCAGGATTGCACCCTCAATGTCAGCCTCAGTTTCTCACTTTCATTCATCTTGGATATCCAGTTCATTGCCAAATCTTTCCATTTTTACCTTCGTAGATTTCTTGTATGTATCCCTTATTTTTATTCATAAAGCTACAACTCTAGTTCACGTCACCATGTAATGCTTGGACTAGAGCAAAAGCCTTCTTTTTATTAATTAATTTATTTTTAGTTTTCAACATTCACTTCCATAAGATTTCGCGTTCTAAATTTTCTCTTCCTCTCTCCCCTCCTCCCTTCCCAAGAAGGCATGCAATCTGATATAGGTTCTACATATACATTCATGTTAAGCATATTTTCACATTAGCCATGTTGTAGAGAAGAATTAGAACCAATGAGAAGAACCATGAGAAAGAAGAAACAAGAGAAAGAGAGACAGACAGACAGACAGACAGAGAGGAAGAGAGAAGAGAGAGAAAGGGAGAGACAGAGACAGAGAGACAGAGACAGAGAAGAGAGAGAGAGAGAGAGAAAGAGAGAGAGAGAGAGAGAGAGAGAGAGAGAGAGAGAGAGAGAGAGAGAGAGAGAATTGTTTGCTTCGATCTGCATTCAGGCTCCACAATTCTTTTTCTGGATGTGGGTGGCATTTTCCATCATGAATCTTTTGGAGTTGTCTTAGATTCTTGCATTAGCAAAGGCTTTCTAACTGGTCTCCCTGTCTCAAGTCTCTTCCCCCTTGAAACCATTCTCTCCACTCACTTGCCAAGTTGATTTTTCTTTAGTTTATATCTATATTATTCTGTCCTACCCTCGCCTCTTTCAGTGAATTTCAGTACTATCATACTGGTTTATTTTGAATATCCCTGGCCCTAGGCAGTCCCTTCTTCCTGTCTGCTCCAAAGTGCCTGAGGCAGGTCTTCCACAGAGCTGTCAGGCCCAGGGGACCTGATAGATGTTGTCTTCAGTGAGGGACACCCATTAAACAAATAGATCTGCTAAGCTAATAAACTTTGTTATGTACTTAGCAAATTTCCTCTTAGGTCATCTTTCCAATCCTAGCAGGCTTGGGAGGGGGGGGGAGGGAAGCAGCTGCTCTTTCAGAGGCCTTTGTGTCCCTGTCCAAGGGTTTGGGCTTGGGAACGAAGCCGACTTTCCCACATTTTCCCACACTTTGCCTCCCAAGCCCATATTCAAAGGGCTAAGATGAAGTTCTCAAAGTGTGCTGAACATGACATTCAGGTGCAGGCCTCTGTGTACATTCCCTGATCATCCAGACATCCTGTCCTTCTCTGGTACCTTCACACCCTATAGAATCATAGAGCCAGGAGGGGCATAGCCTCAGAGCCAGGAAAACAAACAAACAAAGCAACAATTACAAAAAAAAAAAACCTAACAAAGAAACTGGGGTTCAAGTTCTGACTTTGACAATACTTTCTGTATGGTAATTACAATAATAGCAAACAATTATATAATGTTTATCATGTGTCAGGCATTGTGCTAAGCACTATACAATAATTGTCTGATCCTCACAACAACTCCAAGAGGCAGGTGCTATTATTACCCCATTTGACAGATGAGGAAACTGAGAGAAACAGACATTAAGTAACTCGTCCAGGCTCACGCAGCTAGTAAATATCGAAAGGCTGTTTTGAACTCAGGACTTCTGATTCTAGACCCGGTGCTCTAGATATTGTACCACCCTGGGCAAGTCATATAATCTCAGTATTTCCAGGCATCGTGTCCAACTCAAACAGAAACATCTGTGTGGGCTGCATATTGACTTAAAAAGCCACAAATTAACATTATCTTGTTTTTGTTGCATGTTTATTTATTCTGCTAAGCATATTTCAATTGCATTTTAATCTAATTTGATTGAGTTTTACAAGGCTTCTTGTCTGCTGGTTGGTGGCAAGTTTGACACCTCTGCAGGTCTAACCAACTCTTTCAGACTATGAGTTGCAGTGAAGATACTAATTTGCATGGGTAGAAAGAGTTTTCTCTCCTGGGAGTTCCTTCTTTCAATCAATCACAGGTCTAGTACTTCTCACATAGAATCTTACAGCTAGAAAATTACAAAATCTTAGATCTGGAAGAAACTGCAGAGGACAAGTCCATCCCCTCACTGAGATCTGAATCCCTTTGAGGTATCCCCCCAAAAGTGACTGCTCAGCTTCTGCCTAACCTTTCTGGAAAAACCCACATGACAACAACATATAAAACTGGAATGGTGCCTGAGACTAGTTTACAAAGCTCTCTACATCCATTATCTCATTGATCCTTATAGTATCCAAATAAGGTAAGTTTCATTAGCACCATTTTATTGATGTAGGAACTGAGACTTGGAGTATTAATATTCTTTTTTTTTCTTTTTTTGGAGCACAATTAGGGTTAAGTGACTTGTCCGAGGTCACACGGCTAGTTTTTTTGGGGGGGGAGTAGAGTGTCTGAGGCTGGATTTGAACTCAGGTCCTTCTGACTCCAAGGCTGGTGCTCTATTGACTGTGCCACAGAGCCACCCCGACTTGGAGTATTAAGCGACTTACCCTCGGCCATGGCCACAACTCAAGCGGGAAAGCCCAGGCTTGAGTCTGTTTCACCCCTCTGATTCTAAGCACGATGTTTGTTCTACCACACAGTCAAGCCTTTATTATGGTTTCCCTTTTCTGTTCTTCATCCGTTTAAAAACTTTAAAAAAATTTATATGTAGAAATATCCTTTGGTATTTTGAGTCAATTTCAACTCTTCCAACAACCAACAAAACATGGAGGTGATACGGTACCATGGAACAGGCAAGCATTGATTTAGCACTTACTACATACCATACACAATGCTGTATGCTTTACAAATATCGTCTCATCTTCATAACAACCTGTGAGGTAGATCCTACTATTATGTCCATTTTATAGTGGGGAAAACTAAGGCAGACTTCTCCAGAGTCACAGGACTAAGAAGTGCTTGAAACCACACTTGAACTCAGGTCTTCCTACTCTCTACTACAGCGCCTAGCTGTTTCTAGTGTAGTGGGAGAGGGAAGCCAATAAGCATTTATATAACATCTGCTACATTTCAGGTACTGTGCTGATTGCTTTTTTACAAATATTATTTCATTTGATCCTACAATCCTGAGAGGTTATTGCTGTTGGTCATTTTTCAGCTGTATCTTGGTTTTTGTGACCCCATTTCAGGTTTTCTTGGTAAATATGTTAGAGCAGTTCTGTCATTTCTTTCTCCAGCTCATTTTATAGATGGAAAAACTAAGGCGAACAAGGTTAAGTGACTTGCCCAGGGTCACATAATTAGTAAATGTCTGAGGTCAGATTTGAACTAAGGAAGATGAATCTTCCTGACTCCAGGACCAGCACTCTATATACCATGTCACCTACCTATGCAGGATCTGTTATTATCCCCATTTTATAATTGAAAAAAAAAACTGAGACAAAGATTAAATGACTTGCCTAGGGTCACATAATGAGGAAGCATTTGAGGGTGGATTTGAACTCATGTCTTCTTTACTCCAGGCCAACAAAGTGCTCTATCCCCTGAGCCACCTAGCTATCTCTGGCATAACAGAAGAGCTATGGATTGTTGATTCATCCTAACTTTTTCATTATTTGAATATTCATTCATTTGTTCGTCAAACATGTATTGAGTATCAATTATGTGCACAAAATCCTGCACTAGACACTGGGAAAAGTACGGAGTTTAGATAACCCTACATGTTTTCATGGAGTTCACACTCTGATAATAACATTAATAACTATGAAATATAATAGAAGTCTATGGTTCTTTTAAAGTTTTCAAATCACTTTCCTGTGCCTGTGAGGCAGCAAGCACAAATATTATTATTATTATTATTATTATTATTATTATTATTATTATTATTATTATTACAGAGGAGAAAACCAAGATATATAGCAAGAAAATGTCTTGTCCATAATTCCACAGCTTAAACAATGTTCTCCCCAGGTTCCCTGATTCCCAGATTGAGAGCTCTTTCCATTGCTCCATGTAGCAATGGCTCACATTTGTCCAATACTAGAGGATGATACTTCCCCTTTCTGAGTCTCAGCTTTCCATTTCATCAAAATGCAGGATCTGGGCCAGATAATCTCTAGGGTCCTTTCCCACTCTGACATTCTGTGATTCTACGTACATGATCTTAAGCGGAAATCTTGCTCAGCCTCTCACTCAAATGAAAACCACACACAACTCCTCACAGATAGCAAGTAATTGCTCAACAAATATTTGAGGAATGAATAGGCGAGTGGATGAATGATAGAAGTGCAACATTGTAATTCTTAGAACTTTTGAGAAAAAGCCCCTGAATTCTTAATCACAAAGGTAGGTGCATTAAACTCAGTCTGCATGCTAAAGTCATCCCACTGGTCAAGCCAGGTATAATTCTACACACTCTTGTCCAACAAAATAATACAGAATCAGTGCTTTTTTTGCAGCTCAAGGGGTATGTGTATTTATATTTTAGAAGGATCTTTAAATATACCACAAACAAATATGATTCTATTTTAATTCTACTTGAAATAAGAGCAACATTATATCCTTTTGTAATCATGACCTTTTTTTTTCTTTTTTCTTTTTGCACCTTCTCATATCTGCCCAATTTGTCCAGGGCTCTTACTAGCTTGCACCTAAATTTCATGAACAGGAAAGATTGTATGAGATAGTGAAAAGAACAGTAAGAAGATCTGTGTTGGAATGTTGATTTTCTTGCTTACTACCTATGTGACCTTGAACACATGCCTTCCCCGATTCTCTGGGCTTCAGTTTCTGCATCCATAAAATAAGAGGGCCGATGGTTTAAATCCTGCACTCTAGGCAAGTCAGGAACTGCTTCAGCTTTTTCTTTAGACAGCCAAGGAAATGTCATAAGATAATGGCCAAAAAGAGACAGGTCACTGATATAAATTCCTTCAGGTAGGAAGGTTGACCATGGCAATTATAATTATTCATTCAACTTATTTTTTTTAAAACTGCTTCTTATATGAATGGACAGTGCAGATCCGAGATAAATGGGAAGAATTGGTTCAATACTCCCCCAAAGAATCTTGGGAAATATGGGAAGGAATCTCATGGATAATCAAATGTTTTCTATTTCTGTATTTGTTTATAGCTTCATATGGGACCCTTATAACTTGTAAATTTATGGTGAGGAATTAATGATAATTAATGATACCTATATGGGAGCCAGGGACCCTGTTATCTACTTTGGGCAAAATAAATAAATAAAATAGATGCAAGCTATGTGCTAAGTTTTATTTTGGAGATGATTCTTGGTGGCATTCAAATGAATCACTATCTTCCTTTGGTTCACTGACCTCACCTCGAGTCAACCAAAGAGCACTGGACTTGGAATCAGAAAATCTGGGTGCTAGACCAGGTTCTGCCACTAACTGGCTCTGTGACCTTGAGCAAGTTACTTCTACAAGTCTCAGTATCCTCCTTTGTCAAATAAATGTATAACCTAGATGTGTTGGGGACCCAATACGCATTCTCTCAGTGCTTATTCACCCATACTGCATTCAGGCCAGCAGATCTTGGGTTCTCAGAGTAGAGTGTGACTGTTCTACCACTCAGAACTCTTCATCATAGGGTAACTCTCACGTGTGGGTGAAGAGAGGAGTTACAGACTTAGTACTCTCTACTCTAGTTCCTGAGCCCACATCTGTCTGCTTCCCATTTACATGAAATCAGTTACCATGACACCATTGACTCTCAAACATAAAATATTTACTACTAAAGAGTAAGACAGAAGAGAGAATGGTTATAGCATTTACTTAATATTTCTGTAAAATTTCTGCAAAGGCAGAAATAATATTTTTTACTCAATAGAAAGCATAAGCAGGAATGTTATTTAAATATCCCAGCCACTAATTCATGAAGGAGAGTGGGGTAGAGTAGGGTAAGTAATTCTTATATAAATTTACCAAAGAGTCACATGAGTATGGAAATTCATGCTCCCAGAACAACTCACAACTCTGGACTATAGGTCAGATTAGTCCCTTTAGGAAAAACCTATACTGCACAAAGACTCTTTATATATATATTCCCTCTATGTTCCTCCTTCCTCTCCTTTCGGGAAAGGCTGTCCTCCATTTCTTAAGTCACTGAAGCACACAGCCACCCTTAATAGTGTGCTGAAGAAGTGTTATGCTATTGCAGCAACAAACTGTTCTTTCAAGCAACCAGAAGTACCAATCTCTTCAGATCTGTGAGTAGCAGAAGATTTGGCTTTGTCTAATGAGCTTCAAGCCTCTTCTCACAGCAGAACAGATGCAAAGCTTGTCATCCCTTCTCTGTTTTTCTCTCTTAAAACTAAAAAGGGCCATAAAAGGTAATATAGGCACCCATAAGATGTGTTCCCTCTCTCAAACTGTAGATGGCACTAGAAAGCAATAATATCTGATAGCTCACTCTTCACATAGACTAGAAGAACTGGATTCAGCTCTCTTCCAAGAGATTTCCAGAAGCTTACAACCATTCTCTAGGTTTTCTTCAGACAATCAGTATATATTCCCAGCAATTCAGCTAAAGTCAGTTGTCTCAGCTGGAAAATTTCTTTTTCTGTCTTCTTATGAGTCCTTCTCTTAGCATATTCCCTTGCTTCTTATATGCCTCTTCATATACTTTCTTCTTGAAATGGTTCCTCTCTTAAGCCTCAAAGCATAGGTTTCTAGTTAGTGAACCAATGGTATGCTGGAGCACATGTATTGCTCATGACAGCTGACTGTTGATTTTTTTTTCATTAATTTTGCAAACTCATTGTTAAACATGGCCAGTACACAGTTTAATCAACTCTTGCCCTGGAAATGTTATTTGTTGCTTCAAAAGAATTGATGTCAACCACAGCAGAGTGTTTTGTCAATACAGTGTAGTCTACTTTAAATGACTGTGACTTTAATAATGAATATTTTAAAGTGAACACAATTGCATTTTGTTCTGATGATGCTAATAAAATGCTAGGAAGAAAGTCTAGAGTAGTTATGAGTTGTTAAAAATTTTCTAAAATCATCATT
The DNA here is from genome assembly GCA_028646575.1 of Pseudocheirus occidentalis. Taxonomy (NCBI): domain Eukaryota; kingdom Metazoa; phylum Chordata; class Mammalia; order Diprotodontia; family Pseudocheiridae; genus Pseudocheirus; species Pseudocheirus occidentalis. Next base: position 11,977 of record JAQQSW010008513.1, read on the forward strand.
GGGCACTGTTTAAATCATTAGGGGCAATTACCTTTTGATTTAATATCTGAAAAAAGTAAGAATCATTTGAAAATATTTCTGGATAAAATTTATTCTGTTTATCACCAATCTAATGAAAATAAAACTGAATTAGTAACTGTAGCTAAAGACCTTGAAATTAAAATATTAAAATTGTTTGAGTACTGGGATCGAGAAGGGCAACATAGTATGTGAACTGCACTGATGCATGGTGCAAACATGCTGCATAATTTCTTCATTTTTCTCTTTATTCTGGTTTGGCAAAGAGATTAGCTAACATTAATTTCTTGCAAGACTTTGCTTTCATGATTGACATTCTTGAAGAATTTTCATTACTTTCAACTGAAATGTTGTCAGGATCAGCTAACATTCAGTTAGGCAAAAATTAATCAAATGTAACCTAAGAACTGGGAAAAAATTAAAGATTGGTACTGGAAAGCTTCCATCTCAAGGTGAAGATTTGACTAAGATGAATTTAAAGACATTCCTAAGAGTGTGTTACAAGAAAATATAATTCAACACATGAACTTTTTTTTTTATATTTTATTGGACAGAAACAATGGTGAAAGCATTTAAGCATTTTGACTTATTAGAACTTTCCTTTGTGAATAACCAACATCACCATGGAGAGTTGATGAAAAAATCATAGCATTTTAAGTGAAATTTTAAAACATGTAATTCATTTGAATGACTTTCAGGATTTTGTAGATAATAATATAGAATCAAATAATATTCCAATCCCCGCAGCTGTACAAAAAGCTAAAAAGATAGTTAATATATTGTGGTCAGTAGTGCTAATGCTGTAAAAGGTTTCAGTTCAATTAGTATAATTCATAAGAAGGCGAGAAATTGTTTAACTGTAAATCATGTATCAGAATTTAAGGATTTATTGGGGGGTAAGTTAGTATATTGGGATGCAACATCATTTTTGGTTATATGGAATTTTTAAAAGTATTAGATTTTTATTACTCTTTAAAAATTATATATTATGTATTTAGCAAAATTTGCAATAAACTTATATACATATACAGGCATACTTTTTTTTTCCCCAGAGAAAGAGAATTTTTAAACATTTGCCAGTATGCCACTGTTAATGACCAAACTTTACCTTATGAAAGGCAGCTAGGTGCAGTAAATAGAATGCTGTAAAGCCAAGCACAAGCAGATTCCCAAAAGAATGCTACTGTGAACAGCTTTTAAGATTCAGATTACATAGTAATAGTGAATACTCTGTTTATTCCATTACAAATCAAGATTCAGCACAATATTCACAATATAACATTCTCAATATTACATCTTATTACAGAAAGTTACAATATTTAGAACAAGGAACAAAAGAAGAATCACCTGGTTTCCCTAAGGGGAAACTCTTCTCACTTAAAGATTCAATCAATCAATTCACAATATACCAATCTTCCACTCATGGGGCAACCATTAACTTAATCTGTCACTCATCTA
>JAQQSW010008514.1:0-13451 GCA_028646575.1 Pseudocheirus occidentalis
GTGTGTTCTCTGTATTTTTGTGAGTCTGAGAGTCCTAGACTTTCCTAGACTTTGTCTGGGCTCATATTTTATGGGTGTTTAGGGTGGCGGTGTGGGAGCTGCAGGACCTTGCTGCTTCTACGCTGCTATCTTGGCTCCGCCCCCTGAAATTAGCTTTCTTGATGATCATCACACACAACACCTTCTGTGTCTATTCCTTTTCACTGCCTTTCCACATGTACAATGGTAATGGAAATTTGAAGCTCTTCCCTGCCCCTTAGAAGAAATAAGAGAATTTGAGGATCATCCCTGCTCTGAAAATCTTTCTTGTCCCCATTAGGTTGAATGTAATCCCTGTGGTAGGAGGAGTTTGATGAAGAATGAAGCAGAGCCCACAGGAAGCTGAGAATTATAGCAGTTAGAACTGAAGGGAGAAGAGGACACATACAAGGAAACAGCTAGGCTTTTGAGTGTTTGTTTGCCCCTTGCTGTGACAGCTAGGCTTGTGAGTGTGGGAAGGCTCCTGCTATGCCACGGTGTATTAACTTCTTTGCTGCTATGATGGATTCAGTTTCCTGGTATTGGGATTTGGTTTTGTGGTGTCTGAATAATTGTTTTACTTCTCTCTTATATGTGGACTGTCTGTTATATTTTGCAATTAAGAGCTATGCCAGCATATTCATAGTTACCTTTAGTGCTGTGAATATTGCTTTGGTGCTACACCATGCCTACAGTGCTCTCTTTCCTAACTTCCTTCAAGGTCAGCTTAAATCCCATCTTCAGCAAGAACCCTTTTCTACCTCCTCCTCCACTGCTAGTCCCTCCCCTCTCAAATTACTTTCCCTTTATACACTTTATAAAGGGTATCTCAAAAGTCTTATTACAAATTAATGCCAATAAAACCACAAAAGCTTTAAATTACATCAAGATTTTTGGGGACAGCCTGTGTATATGTATGTAGTTGTTTTACATAGATAGCTGTTTGCATGTTTTGAATTCCTTGAGATCAGGGACTATCTCCTGTGCTTTGCACAGTGTCTGGCATATAGTAGGTACTTAATAAATGCTTGATAACTGACTGGGTGAGATAATCTTATTTACAGGAGGCAAATTTATGACCACAGTACTTTTCTTCTTCTCCTCCATTCTTTGGCAGAACTCTAGGATGGAGAGGGGAAGACCCTCAGGGCTGATTTTTTTTAATTAAAGGGGCTATCCTTTGACTCACTTCTTAAAGAGTCACTAAATGGGCATTGCTTCACTCAGAGTGAGCACCTGAAAAGACCTTAGCTTAATAAAGGTCAAGGTCTCCCACTGCATCTTGGATCATCTCCAGTCATCCTGATCAATATCTGGCCACTGGACCCAGATGGCTCTGGAAGAGAAAGTGTAGCCAGTGACTTTGCCCAGTCGTCACTCACTCAAATCAAAGTCAACTGCAAATCATGTCATCAACTCCCCAGTGTCATGGTCCTCTTTGAGAACAAAGGACAAACCACAACCACAACCTTAGGATGCCTCAACACATATGTACAGAGTAGATAGGGTACTATTTTAAAAAAGCACACATCTTTTGCTTGACTCTTATGTTTATATCTTTAAGGACTGGTTACATGAGTCTAGTGGTGAGCTTGACTTACTTTCTGACTGAAACAAAAATCGTCCCAGGGAACATGGAGAAACATAACTCATGATCAATTGCTTGTCACAATAACAAGCTCTGTAAAACTGTGCCTCAATCTAAATTTTGTGTTTTGAGAACAATAATGATAGATTAATAAAGTTAAATATCACCTAGAAAATAATTTGATCAATACAATAGAAACCACTGTGGAAGGTAAAAGAGGACTTTTGCAAATAGAACAATTAAAATTTTCCATCTTTAAAAGATTTGAATTTTCAATTTTACTATCTTGAAATGGATGTTTTATGATGGCACATAATTTATGATATAGTGGAAAGGGTAGAACGCCACCTGAATGCTCAATATTCCAATTTTGTTAAGTGTTGTAAAAATGCTAATAACAAATAGCGAGGCAGCATAGTAGAGTAGAAAGTGGACCAGCTTTGAAGCTGGTAACACTTGAGTTTGAGCCTTGACTTTCATATATATGAATAGTCTTACCACATCCTAGCTGTGTGATTATGTACAAGACACTTAACTTCTCAATGCACTAGGCAACTCTATGACTGAATTACAAACAGGTCAGGTGATTCAGGAGGAAGAATTTCTGTCCCTGTCTTCCCTACACTAATGAAATCATAAGTCCTGATTCTTAAAAATAAATAAATGAGTAAAGAAATAAATAGATGGATAGATAAATGTATGAATAGATAAATAAATAAGACCATATGAGTAGACCATAAGAGTAGATAAATAAGCAGACCAAATAATGCCCCCAAAATGCATGTTAATGCAAAAAATCAACATCATATTTAATAAAGCAACTAAGTGGTACAATGGATAAAGTAATGGCCTGGATTCCAAAAGACCTGAGGTCAAATCTATCTTCATATTCTATCTGGTTGTATGACTCTGGACAAATCATTTAACCTCTGCCTATTCAGTTTCCTATTCTGTAAAACAGGGATAATAACCCAGGTTTATTGGGAGAAATTCATGAGACAATATTTGTAAAATGCTTTGCAAACAGGGCTTGGAATCAGGAAGATTCATCTTCATGAGTTCAGATCTGACCTCAGACACTTACTAGCTATGTATCACTTAATCCTGTTTGCCTCAGTTTTCTCATGTGCAAAATGAGTTGGAGAAGGAAATGGCAAATCACTCCAGTATCGCCACCAAAATAAAGACCCCAAAATGGGGTGACAAAGAGTCGGACATGACTGAAATGTCTGAACAACAAATTGCAAACTCTATAGTGTTATGTAAGTACTCTTGTTGATGTTTAAGGTGTGTGAAATACTTTACATAACCTTATTACATTTTGGTCCCACAACAATCTTTGTGAAGAAGGCACAAGAAGTATTTGGTCTGGATCTATGACTTTGTAGTGAACCCCTAATGTAAGAATGCCCTACTCCACTCACATCAGCAACTTGTCCATAACTTAAAATCTTATGAGACTGGGATGTTGAAAGCTTAAGTGATTTGTCCAGGGTCATACAATAAATAGTGTATCAGAAGAATAACTTCCTCCTACATCTTCCTATAACACCAAGTTAGCTCTTTCTCCACTATGCCACAGTGCCTCTCACTAGCAGTATTATTATTCTCATTTTACAGATGAGAAAACTATAACTCAAAAGGTTAAATAACTCCTTTATAGTCACACAATCTATAAATGCATTGGCAGGAGGATTTGAACCCAGGTGTTCCTACCTAAGTTCAAATCTACCACTCTCTTTACAATATCATACTGCATTTAGAGGTATCATTTACCAATAACTAGAGTAATATGAAGGGTTTTTTAAAAATAGCATGTAATATGAATGAAAATGGTCCCCACTGTAAATCATATATTTTTCATTAACAACCAATTATTTGAAAATGTCTTCTGTGCAAACATATCTGCATTCCAGTTGTTAATATTGTTGCTTTTTGCTTGAGAATGTGATCTAACTTAATTTTTGTTAACCCAAGTGCCATATTTTTCATTTGCACAAGTTTTATTCCAGAAATTTAATATCATGACAGCCACATCCACTGGTGACATTTTTGACCTTTATATAGACTTATAAATAAATGACAGGTATTTAAGTAGCAGGTATACAGCATATATATCAGCTGAGTGACAAGAATTCTTTTTGTGATTTATGGATCTTTTCATGACTTATTAATTAGATCCTTAACTTATAAATCACAAGTAGGGCTTATAAATTTTGATGTGACCTACAAATCAGTGTAGTGGTGTCACTTTGCCAGTTCATAAACTGCATAAATGGCAAACACTGATAAACTATCTAATTAAACCTAAAAATGTATACTTCAGGCAGTTATGACATTGTACAACAAAGTGGAACACCTTAAATTAATTATCATGTGCTTTACCTTCTTATACATGCACTTACACATTAATGTTATGCTAAACTAATTGCTTGGACTGGAAATAATATTGTTATTCAAGCAGAGAACAGTAACTTAAATTACTAAAAGTTAGGTTAAGACTACCCAATTATCAAAATGATCTGTCAACCAACAAATTCTCGTATCTCTACATGATAGAGATACTAGGCTAACCTTTTGTTGCTGTTGTTTTTCCAGATTCAGTTGTAAAAGTGACATTAACAACCTTACCTAGAAAATAGGTAACATAAATAAAACAAGGAAATTCATCTGGCAACCGAAGAAGTATTAAAAGAAAAGATAGGTGCTATATAAGGCAAAAAGAAAAAGCATCTTAAATGTGTAACTATGTCACAAACATGGAAATTTACCCTTGTGTTTTTGCAATAAAATATTAAATTCACAAGAAAATGATATCTGGGCACTGAATTGGAAAGGATCTTTTGAAAGCCTACTAATCAGTGCTGACCTACCTGTGGTGCCACAGAAGTTTATATTGGGTGTTCAATTATTTAAAATTGTGTCCAGTGATTTGGATGAAAGTACGATGAACTTGTTTATTAATTTGGCAAACGAAAACCTTCTATTTATAAAAAGTTAAAGCAGTCCCCAAAATAAATTTTTTTTAAATTAAAGTTATTTATTTGCTAGTAAAGCATAAAATGCAACGTACATCAGTGGATGTTAGTAAACTTGGGAATGAACAACTGGTCAAACACAAAATGACTATTCAGAGCTCCTACAGGAAACAAACATATCATAGTGCTCAGACTAAGTACTGGTCACATTAATATTTCAGTGCTAGGTTATGTGTGTGTGTGCGTGTCTTTGCATGTGTATGTGAATGCAGAGAGAATGACATGCAGAAGTCAAGAAGAATAGATAAAATGATTAATGACTAAGAATAGGACTTGAGGAAAATGCTAAAATGCTAGTTTCCTGGAATATGTAGTGTTATACAATAAATAGTGATCAACTAGTTTCTCATTTTCAAGGAAAACTGATCAAAAGAAAATGGATTTGCACAACAGTAAGAGAAATATATTAGATTAAAGAAGTTTTAATCAGTGATTGTGACTGAGAGTATTAAAGAGGACTGACTTTGGAGTGAGGGATCAGGATTCAGATCCTCCATCTGAAACATACTATTTTTGTGCCAATGGCCAAGTCAGCCATAATTGACAACAACATAATCTGAAATGGTAAAAATAAGATCCCAGAAAGAATGGTTTAAAAAATAAGTGGTTTTATATGACTACTTTAACAGTTTTCAACTATCAATCATTATTTTAAATTATTTCATTGGACCACACCCAGACCTTTTACATGATTTTGTCTTAATAGTCAAGAGTTAGACTGTTGTTTTCTTTTTGTTTTCCATATACTTTCATCAAGGAAATGGCTGAACGGTAATGGATACCCTACCACTGTAACAGGCCCACTTCAGTCCTGTTTGGGAAAAGCATGGGTGGAATTCATACTATCTTCTCCAGTGCAAAACTACATTTTTTATGCTGAAAATTCATTAATTTAATAAAATGTGGTAAAAAAATATTAATTTAGCAGTTGTAAGATAGTTTTAAGTATTCTAATTGCATTTTCCCCTGTATGTCTCTTTCCAGTTATCTGATTTGAGGGAAAAATGAATTGAAATCCTATTCCTTGGAAACAGAATCACAATAATCTCATTTTTCCCCCATGTAAATTCTGAAAGCTGATCATTCCTGCTGTGTGATAATTCAAACTCGGAAATTAAACTTTAATGATAATTTAAAAAGAAGTGTGATTATTAACTGACTTTTAAAATATTACATTTATTCAATGATTCAGTGTGTATTTTACCAAAAGGGATATATAACCTAATTGAAATCTCTCCTTTCTGGTGCTGATCTGGTCAAAATATTATTTATTTATCTTTTAGTTAGAATATTTGTCATATGTACCAGCTATCGTTAGTGATATGTCCTGTACCACTGACCTTATTTTCATCATAATCCTGATAAAAGCAATTTCACACTGTTTCCCTTCTGCAAAGGAAAGAATTTCAAGAAGTGATGAAAAAGGAGGAAAAATAAGTAGTCCAAAATGATGAATGTCTGTCAAAATATCCTATATATATGGAATATTTTCTTTAACTTAGCTGAATAAAAACAGTTACTGAATATAAACACACACATATATGTAGATATGGATCTCCATATGTGTGTATATCCATGTATGTACATATATCCATATATGTGTGTTTGTGTATAGATATACATATCTTTTAAAAGTTTTGTTTAAAATTAATCTTTTCATCAGATTCATTTTATTCACATAAACCCTTTACTTCTGGTCATCATTGCTGATCACAATATATTCAACCTTATTAGAAACTATTTTTGAAAAACTCTTAGTTAAAAATGGCTAAAAGTACTTTTAGATTTTAATGGCTGTGTGTTCTCATTAACATTCTCAATTCCTTCTTATAAGGGAAATCACAATATATCCATGCCCTTTCATTCTATGTAACTCCTTCCATGTCCTCACATAAATCTCCCACAAGGGGTTCACCAGGGTCCTGGAAGCCTCTCGTTACTTCACTTGATCGCATGTAGATACCAAAAGAACATGGGAACTATCTATAAATTATCATTCCCTCTCATCAGAGCTAAAGATATTTTTATTTTATGGCAAATTAACTATAACCATCTTTTAGTAAGGCTTCCATTTTTGCTCTGTTAAATTAAGAAAGCACTGAATAGAAGTTATTTGTTATTATTGTGTGTGCTGTGTGCATGAGTATGTCCTATTAAAATTTAAAAATGACAAAAATGCTTTGTAAGCAATTTATCAGTATGACTTAGAGGAAACAGTATTGCAATTGGAGTCAGGAGATGTGAATTTGAAAATATGGGTTCTGACATTTTAGTGTCTTGATTACTGCTCACAGATAAATCACTTATTATTTCACTGAAACTGTCTCTCCAAACTTATTAATGACCTCTTAGTTGCCAAATCCAATGTGCTTTTTTTAATCTCGACCTTTCACTTCTCTGAAGTCTTTAACACTGTTCTTCACTCTCTCCTCCTTGATATTCTCTTCTCTCTTGCTTTTCAGGGTGCCACTTCCTCCTGTTTTTCCTTCTATTTATGACAGCTCTTTCTCTGGATTCTTTTCCAGATTGTACCCTCTAACTCTACCTGTCCCTCATGGTCCTGTTCTGGGACTTCTTCTCTTCTCCTTCTATGCTACTTTACTGGGTGATCTTATCAATTCCCATGTATTTCATAAACACTTATAGTTGAAGATTCTCAATCCGCCTTTCCTTCCCTAATCTCCTTGTTGATCTCTGATCTCACATATTCAACTTTTAGACATCTCAAACTGGATGTCAGTAGATATCTTAAACTCAATATGCCCAAAAAGGAACTCATATAATCTTTTCCCCTAAAGCCTTCCATCCCACCTTTCCTATTACTATAGAATGCGACACCATCTTCCCAGTCCCCTAGTTTCCCAACCTAGGAGTCGTCTCCTCACCCACCATATACAAGCTTCTCCCAAAGCCAATCAATTTCACCTTTGCAAGATCTACCTAATAAGCCCTCTTCTCTCTACTGCCACTGCCACTACTCTAGGATAGGTCTTTATCACTCCACTCCTTAATTACTCTAAGAGTCTACTGGTGGGTCTGCCTGACTCAACTCTTTCTTCACTCCAATACATTATCCATTCAACCACTAAAGTGATTTCCCTAAAACAAAATTCTGATCATGTCACCCCACCCTATTTCCCCAAAACTTTCCTACTCAATAAAGTCCAGTGGCTTCCTATTTCCTCCAGGAGTAAACACAAAATGTTCTGTTTGGCATTCAAAGTGATTCATACTCCTCCTGTCTTTCCAATCATTTAATACCTTACTCCTCAACACATAGTCTTTGATAAAGTAACACTGGCGTTTTGGCTACTGCACAAACAAGAGCACTTTTGACCCCAGGCATTTTCTCTGAATGTCCCCCATCCCTAAAATACTCTCCCCTTTCTCCATTCCAACTACCATCCCTGGCTTTCTTTAAGTTTATTAAAATTCTACTTTCTATAATATGCCTTCCTCAAAACCTTCTTAATTCTAGTATATTCACTCCGTTATTTCCTATTTATCTTGTATACAGGTTGCTTTGTATATATTTTTTTTGCATGTTGTCTCTCCCATTAGATTATAAATTCTTTGAAGGCATGGAATGTCTTTTGCCTCTTTTTATATCCCTGTGATGAGTACAACACTTAGCAGACAGAAGGAGCTTAATTAATACTTATTGAAATGAATTGAACTGAACACTATCAGAAGCTCAGTTTCCTTGTTCTACTCCCATCCAAGCATTATTCTGAAGAAAGAATTTTATGAAACTTCAAGTTCCATGGATACAAGGACTATTGTCATTCCACAATTTAACAATTTTAGAAGTTAAGAAAGCTGAACTGTTAGAGCTGGATGATTAAAGTTAGGGAAGGGAGAGCTGGAATCTGTTCTGAGATCTATGACAACCTATAAGTTTATGTACTGACAAATATGAACTTTGACTTTTAACTAGAACCACTTTGAACTTGTATATGTATATATTTGCATATATATAAAGATTTTCAATGAATTATGCTTTTCCTTTTTTCTTTTTTTCTGTTAAATCATTATGTTGAAGAGTAAAGTCCAAAAATTCAGTGGCAATTTTAAGCTCTATAAGGAGCTCAATGACTGCATTCCTCACTACTCCACTATTATGGTTATTATACCAGTATACAAGCATTTATTAAGCAATTATCCTCCCCTAGGCATTATGCTACCAAACGTAACTTTTTGAGTTATATACAAATCATACTAGATTTGAGATTTTCACTTTCAGCACATTTAAAAATATCTTAGAAAAGAATTGAGTATTTTTTTTGTGAGGGGAAAAATCACATTTATATTCCCTACTGCCTGTCAATATTAGTGAACACTTTCCTTACAGCTTTCAGATGTAGTTCCATAAAATAGATACAAAGACTACATGCACACAGAAATTTTTTTAATGCTTAATCATTAAAGATTATTATGTGATTTTAATGTATTTTAACATGACTTTAGACAAAGTATTTAGTATTTTTGACTTGGAATCAGGAAGACCTAGTTTCAACTTTCACTTCAAAATTCTTAAGGGATCTGTCCTCCTATGCAAGATATATTTCCTGACTCAGTTTCCTGGTTTCTAAAATTAGGATAAAAGAAGCATGTAATTCATGTTATTGTGAGGATCAAATGAGAAAATTTTCAAAAAGTGCTTTGCAAACCTCCAAGAACCAGATAAATGTCATATCATCATCATTATTAGTATTAATAAAAAAACCATGATCTATCTTTTAGAAAAATTACTAACACCTAGATTTAAAAGTGCCCTATGACCCTCTTCTATGCTCTGGCTTCCCTTAATTTAATCTCTACATTTTACTTTGTAGTCTTCAGAAACCAAAGGCCAGAGTCCCAAAATGTCACAGAGAGAAACAGAAGGAATAAAAAGCATTTGTGGAGGAAATGGCTTGAGGGAGCAAGAAAGACAACATGCTGATGATGATAATGTATGTGTACATATTGTGTATATATGCATGTTTGCAAGTTTACATGACATAAGAATAGCAGCAGATCTTTCCTACTGCTGTAATTTAACAGAACTTTTGAACAGAGTTTTTTGTAATTAATTAAAAGAATAAACATTTGGAACATGAGGAGAGGAGGCATGCAAATTAATTATTTCTTACCTTGATAAGCAAGTTTAAATCCTTGTCTGTTTTGAGAATGATCACTATAAAAATGGATGAGTGTTTCATGTGTTGTGCTTAGCAAGGCTGATGGGATATCAGTTCCACTAAACTGGCCAATCATAGGACTTGTATGAAAAGGTCCATTTTGAATTTCAAGATAGTCATGATTAGCTTCAGTAGAAAAATTCAGAAACTGAATATGTGCACCTATAAAAAGAAAATGTAAAATGAGTAGATAAAAAAAATAAAAATGCTTAGCGTTCTTAAAATACGGACCACAAAACTGATAATAATCTACAGATTTCATACATATTCACATTCATATATACAAGTAAATAAATATGTGCTCATATACAAATATATACATATGTATGTATATATGTACATGTGTGTATATTTGCACACATGCATATGCATACACACATATATCACATTTGCAGATAGAAATAACTGAAAATAGGTCAACACAGTGTCTAAAAACAGGAAATCTTTAATGACCATTCAAATGCTACTAAAATTTCAATTCATCTTAAAGGAGGTCTATTCCTAAAGTAAATGTTCTTGTAACTTTCATTTGCATTAAGCATTACAAAAAAAATAATAATGGACTCTATTAGGCTTTCAGAACTCCACATTCTTAAAGGCAAATCATTTTAAATTCTTTTCTTGATTAAAACATTCAGCCAAATTCATCAGAAAAATTCGACTATATATAAAAGTAATTCCAGTAAGTGATCAATACTTCTAAGTATCTGACTGTAGTGCTATGTGGTAACCTGAAATTCTGTTCTATAATTTACAGTTTTATATGAAGTCTGCAAACATAAAAATCAGATTAGTTCTACTGACAAAGGCTAGGTTGAAAAATTACTTTTCTTCTCATGCATAATTCCCATTGAAGATTAGAGATGTAATTTTATTCTTTTAGCCATGTTACACATCTGTCACATATTAGAAGTTGAGCGGAACAGAAAATATGCTTGTAGTTTTCATTATAATTCACAAACTTGTTGACTGGATGCATAGAAAAATTCAGTTAGAGCCACCTGAATGGAAAATTTCATAAAAACAAAAAAGTTTATTGGAAAGAGAAGCAAGAAATTCTACTAGAAAAGTTGCTTGGAAGAAATAAAAGAAAAACTGTTCAATAAAAACAGAACTGGGAAAGAAAACACACAATCACAGATGCATGTGGAACAGCAGCAGAGTACATCTGGAATGTAAGATGGAGAGAGAAGTGTAACTTACCTGGGACGCAGTATCAAAAACCAACCAACCAACCAACCAACCAACCAAATAACCAAACAACCAAACAACCAAACAACCAAGCAACCAACAATAACAAAAGCATAGGATTTAAAGGGTAACTGCAATTTCTAATTAGCGTGACTTGGGGGAAGTTATTTTTGTTGTTTGGACCTCAGTTTCTACATCAATAGAATATTAGACTAAATGATTTCCAGTTCTAAAATATTATGATTCCTAATAGCTGACATTACTACAGCCTTTTAAGGTTTACAAAGGACAAACTAGATAATACAAGATAATTGTAGATAATACAAGGATTAGTAGATAAAATTTACAAATGAGAAAATTGAGGCTTAGAAAGTTAAGCAATATACCCACAGTCACACAGTCAAACCAAGATTTGAACCTGGTTTACAGACTAAAAGGTCAGAGTTTTTCTACTATTTTTTAAACATAACACAGCTTAAAAAAATCATCACAAGAAAAATGAATGGGGACCATATTGCCTTTATAAATATCATTTTTTCCACATTAAAACATATTTATATTAAATCAATTATATTAAACATTAGGACAAAATAAAAGGAAGATGAAGCATCTTCCTTAAGTGTGCATTGGCCCAGGATAAGCCAAGGAAAAGAAAAGAGAAGGGGAAAATCTCTGCTCAATTCTAATACTCATTGTAATAATGGTGAAAAAAGACTCCTAAAAACTATTACTTTGAATTTGTTTTACATTTCATAAACAATTAATTTTTCAATGGACAAATGAGTAATCAGTCAAATAGTAATGAATATATTGCCTAAACTGTAGAGTTCTCAGTTGGTTATAAAATATTATATGCAATATAATATTCATATTGTATTCATAGTATTGGTATAATTTTTATATGTGTGTACATAGCATTGCATGTATATATTTATTTATATGTATTGTGTACTTTTCAAACTATTCTTTACAAGTGAGTTCTATTATGTTCTATTCAATTTAGTTCAATGTTCTATAGACTACCTTTCAGAATGTTTATGGGACATAGTCTTCTTATGTCAAATCATGTTCTTTGCCCAACACCTATCAATAACAGGCAATTTTTTCTCAATTTCAACAAATGTTTATGCTCAGAAAAAAATGATGAAAGTATTAAATAAAACAGTAATATGGATTCTCTTGGATTCTTCACTTCTTAACTACTAGGCAATATTAGCCACAAAACTGTACATGACAGAAAAAATAGATGACCACTTACAACCCTATATTCTCATATCAAATCCCTGTAGTATCCCTCTCACCCATCCCATCTATTGCCAAACTGAAAACATAGTTTCTTTTTTCTCTTTCTTTCTTTCCTTCCTTCCTTCCTTCCTTCCTTCCTTCCTTCTTTCTTTCTTTCTTTCTTTCTTTCTTTCTTTCTTTCTTTCTTTCTTTCTTTCTTTCTTTCTTTCTTTCTTTCTTTCTTTCTTTCTTTCTTTCTTTCTTTCTTTCTTTCTTTCTTTCATCATACTCCATATCAGTAAGAAAAGAATTTTGTCAGTAACAAATGACTACTTTGAAAAAATGAAGTGGGGGGGTGGAGCCAAGATGGCAGCATAGAATTAGCAAAGCACCACAGCTCCCACACAAACACACTAAAAACTCATACAATGGGACTCTAAAACTGATTTTCAAGATCCAAAACACTCCAAAAGAAAGAAAACACATCTGTAGCTACAGGCAGCTCAACAGGTGGGGCTCTTGGCAGCAGTCTGGGAGCCTCAGCCAGGGTTTCGCTGGGTCAGGCACTGGGGCAATCAGGCGGAGCCCAGTCTATAGGAGAGCAGATCACCTGCACTGCAGGCACAGTTACCACATTTATCAGGCCAGAAGAAAAAAAAAAGGCTAAGAGAAAGGTCAGTGGATTTTGCTAACTTTGGGGAAGAGCGGATCTGGCCAAACTGCTCCCAGGGCAAAGAAGCAGCGGGAGGTGGCTGTGGCAGCAGGAATGGCTGAGAGCAGCAGTGGCCTCAACTGGGCTGCTTCAGAGCCCTCAGCCTGCAGATAGCAGGGGGGCTGAGGAGATTGATCAGGGCCAAGGGCTCTTGCATGGTCTTGAGTGGTGGTCCTGGGGTGTGCTTTCAGTGAGCCAAAACTGGGAGGGGGGCTGTAGCACCCCACTAGTAGCTCTGGAAGCTGTGAAGGACCCAGCGATTTGGGAAAGAGCTTTCCCCCTCCAGGAAGCAGAGTTCCACAGAGCTAAAAAAACAAGCAATTAATAGACTGACCAACGTGAGAAAAAGGAAGCAAGGTAGGAACAGCAGTAAAACTTTAGAATCCTTTTTTACGGACAAAAAAGATCAAACCATGGAGAGGGAGGAAGACAATTCAGTCAGGACTCCCTCACCAAATGCTTCCAAGACACTGGAAGAATGCCTACTAGCTATGGAT
>JAQQSW010008515.1:0-13451 GCA_028646575.1 Pseudocheirus occidentalis
ATTTTATGAGTTTTTTAGCGTGTTTGTGTGGGAGCTGTGGTGCTTTGCTGCTTCTACGCTGCCATCTTGGCTCCGCCCCCCCTTTTCTTAATTCTTAAACTTTACAATCTGGCTTCTTTCTGAACTTAACATTCCACAACAACTACTCTCTCCAAAATTGCTAATGATTTCTTAGTTGCTAAATCCAGTGTCTGTTTTTCAATACTTATTCTCCTGCAGACCTTTCTGCAGCCTTTGACATTTGATCACTCACCATTAAGATGATTTTCTGTAGGTTTTCAGAACACCACTTTCTGCTGGTTTTCCTCCTACCTGTCTGATCACTCATTCTGTATCTCATTTGCTAGATCCTCGTCCAGGTCACACCCTTCAACCAGGTGTCCCACAGGGTTCTACTCTGGCTGCTCTTCTCCCAGCATACTGCTTCACTTGGTGATTTAATTATCTCCCGTGGATTTAAATACCATTTTTCTGCTGACGATTCTCAAACCCATTTTTCCTGCCTCATTCTCTCTACTGACCTCCATCCTTACCTCCTCGATTGCCTTTCTGACATCTCAAACTAGATATCTAGCAGACAGCTTAGTCTCAATATGTCCAACACCAAACTCATTATCTTTTCCTCTAAACCCTGCCCCCTTCCTACCTTCCCTATTACTATAAAGGGCAGTGCTATCCTTCCAGTCCTTCAGGCTTTCAACTTGGGAGTCATTCTGGATTTCTTATTATCTCTCAACCACCATATCCATGCTGTTGCCAAGGTCTGTTGATTGTAATAGTTTGTTTGTTGGTATCTTTGCCTCAAGTCTATCCTCATTCCAGTCCATCCTCCCTTCTGGCACTAAGGTGATTTTCTTAAAATGAAAGTCATCCCCTTCCCCTCCTACTCTGTAAACTCCAGTGGCTTTCTGTTGCCTCCTGGATTAAGTATCAAATGTTCTGTTTAGCATTCAAAGCCCTTTGCAGTGTAGAGCCCTTTTTCTTTTCCAGACTTCTTATACCTCACTCTCTTAACACATTCTCTTCCATCTGGGGACAGTAGCCTCCTGGTTATTTCACAAATAAGACACCCCATCTCTAGGTTTCTGGCATTTTCTCTGGCTGTTGTTCCCCATGACTGGAATGTTCTTCCTCTTCCACCACTCTGACTGTTGACCTCCTTGGCTTCTTTTAAGTCCCAAGTAAAATCCTACCTTCTACAGGCAGCCTTCCTCATCCCTTCTTAATTCCAGTGCTTTAATTATTTCCTGTGTATGTAGCTTGCTTCATAAATTCATAAATAAATGTTGTCTTCCCCTTAAATTGTATATTCCTTGAGAGCAGGGACTATCTTTTTCCTCTTTTATCCCCAGCACTTAGCACAGTACCTGACACATCATACATACTTAATAAATGTTTATTTATTGGTTGATTATCTGCCAATATATCTTGTATTACCTGATTGTTTACCTGTTGTCTCCTCCATTAGAATGTGAGCTTCTTGAGGGCAGGGAATATTTTTGCCTCTATATTTATTTCCACTGCTTTAGCACAGTACCTGGCATATAGTAAGTGCTTAATAATTGTTCATTGGCTATATTATTCCACTGCAAACTTATTGATAGTCCCTGGTATTTGTCTAACATCTTATATTTTTTTTAAAGTTCTTTTATTCATTGACATTTGTAACATTTCTGAGGATTTAAAATAAGGAAAATGAAGTATGAAAAGCTTGTGATTTTTCCAACTACATAATAATTCATTAGGAGAACTGAGATTTCTCACTAGATTCAGTGTTCTTTTCACTGTGATCAATTATAGCTGTAATTTTCTGTCATTTTTAGAGTTGAACTGTGTCATCAGTAAAGAGTCCAGCAGACCTCAATGCTTTGTGAAGTACCATTTTCACCTTTTGCTTGAGAGAATTTTGAAACTACCAAGTAGCTTTGACAGATACTCGTGTGAGTGAATCCTTTGTGAAGGTTGTACAGATAGATGTTTTCATGAAGAGAGGTGAAAAACCGGAAGGGTATAGACAAATGAGGCCTAAGACCTTTCCTGCCAGTAACTACACTGGCAGTAGCAGGCAAATGTTGCAAGAAATACGGGAGTCTCTTAGGAATTTACCTAAACCATCAGATGCTGCAAAAGCCGAGCACAGTATGAGCAAAATGACAACTGAAGATCCTCGACAAGGCCGAAATACACCCAAATTTGTGACGTATCATAAAGCTTTGCAAGAAATACGAAACTCTCTACTCCCATTTGCAAATGAAGCCAGTTCATCTGCCAGGAGTGCATCAGAAGTTAATCGACAAATGCTGCAAGATATGCAAATTGCTGGATTTGATGAGGTAAGAACCTTTAAAAACCCCATAAAATATTTAATTTATATAGACCCAAGATTTACTATAGGATAAGGATAGGCACTATACCTGTGATTTTATTAATATCCCAGGTAGGAAAGTCCTTCTATTGATAAGGTTGGTATTTTCTCTGTAACTTATCATCTTAGAGTAGCCTAAAGTAGAAGATAGCAAAATACATTCCACATTCCCAATCTGGCCCACTTCCTATGAGCCAGTGGTTTACTGACTCCTGGCCTAAACATTCATGTCCTGAGACATTAAGTGCCTGACCAGAGTTAAATAGCCAGTATGTCAGAAGCAGAATTCAAAGCTGGATTTGAGACCAGCTTTTCAAGGTTACTTACTATAGGTCAGTGGTTCTCAACCTTTCCAATGCCATGACCCTTTAATACAATTTCTCGTGTTGTAGTGACCCCCAAGCATAAAATATTTTCATTGCTACTTCATAACTGTAATTGTGCTACTGTTATGAATCATAATGTAAATATCTGATATGCAGGATGTATTTTCATTGTTACAAATTGAACATAACCCACAGGTTGAGAACTGCTGCTGTAGGTTATGCTAAATATTGCTTTTCAGATTGCTTTATTTTCTAAACAAAGGATCTACTACCATGTAATAGAGAAATTATTTGAATCTCAAACAACAAAAAAATTGGTCCAGATGTGTTGTGTGCATATACGCATTCTTATGTCACCTATGTTTTTTTGTAGTCCTAATACTATTTATTCATTTACGTGAACTTAGTATCTAAGTACAATAAAAAACACTCTGAATTCATAAACTTACTCAGCTCTTCCTGGAGTGTCCTGGGAATCCAAAGGAGTCTGGGATCAGAAAAATTCAGTACAGCCACAGATAAAAGGTTTCAGGGAGGAGAGTTAATTGTGTGAATCTATAAGATAATAAACTAGGTAACCAATACGGAAGTAAAAATAGCTGTTTTTATAAGGGAATGGCAGAGGGAAAAATTATGATGCTATATCAAGAAGCCAAATGGTAGAATTGTAGATTTTCATTGGTAAACAGCTTTTAATCGTGGTATAAGTTAAATTTAAATACTTTAGTCTTATAGAACGATTGAAGAAGCTGTGAATGATATCTAAAACGGGGGAAAAACATGCATGGCCAGATGGAATTACAAGTGAATTCTATCAAATGTTCAGGGGATAGTTCATTCAGTATAATATAAATTGTTTGCCAAAATAGGAAAAGAAGAAATGCTACTGAATTATTTCTCTTTTATTTTATTTTATTTTTTGCTTTTTGGAGGGCATTTGGGGTTAAGTGACTTGCCCATGGTCACACAGCTAGTTTTTTTGTGTTAAGTGTCTGAGGCTGGATTTGAACTCAGGTACTCCTGACTCCAGGGCCGGTGCTCTATTCACTGCGCCATCTAGCTGCCCCTGAATTATTTCTGTAATTAAAAATATGACCTTGATTTCTAACCTTGAGAGAGAAAAAGCAAAGAAAACTATAGAATGAACTATTCACTCCTAATGAATTTTAAAAAAAAATATTGATTAAAAATATTGTTAACAAATGGTTCACAGCAACAAATTAAAAAGATTGTATGGTATGACCAGATTTGATTTATACTAGGAATACAGAGTTGGTTCATTAATAGGAAAACTATAAATATAATAGACTATATTAATAAGAAAACCCACGTGGTTTTATCAGTAGATGTAGAAAAGGCTTTTAACAAAAAGCATCTTTTTGTAAAAAACAAAAATTTTAAAAAACCAGTGTAAAGCATAGGAATAAGTAGACCTTTCCATAATATGGTAAATGGTATGTTGTTGTAAAATAAAGAGCCAATATTATTATACAATGGAAAAAGGGTAGAGGTCTTACCAGTACAGTCTGGGTAGAGCAAAGGTATCCATTTTCATTACCACCATTATTTGATAGAGAGCTAGAAATGCAAACTATAACAGTGAGGAAAAAAATAAACTGAGGTAATAAACATAAGTACAGAGGAAAAAAAGGTATCACTTTTTATGAATGTTATGATGGTCTACTTAGATAACCCTGGAGATTCGGATAAAAATTAATTAAACCACCATCAGCTGTTCTGTATGTTAACAATAAAAAAGAAAACCCAACTGTAAAAGATAAATTTCATTAAAATATTAATTGATTATGGTTGCGCCAATCCAATAAAAATGACAGTACTACCTAAATGAATTCATATATTTAGTACCATATAAATAAGATTACCAAAGCATTGCTTTTTAGAACTCAAAAAAATAAAATTCTCTTGGAGGTGTAAAAAGTCAAGAAATTCAGAGGGGAAAAAATGAAAAAAGTGGCAAGGAAAGGTACTCAGCAGTACCAGGTCATGTACTATACTACAAAGCAATAATAATGAAAACTTTTGGCACTGGTTAAAAGCTAGAAAAGTTGGAAAGTGGACCAGATAGATATACAGTATAAGAGGCAAGAAACAAATGAACATGACAGCGTTATTTTTGTTACTCCTCACCTCAACCCCCAGAAAATTAGATCCCTAGTGAAATAAAGACTCAGTATTTTAACAAAAATTGCTGGGCAATTTTATACTCAGAAAATGAGTGTCTGTTAATAAAACTGAAAAGCTTACTAATACAACTAAAATTAGAAAGGAAACAGATACCTGGGGGAAAATTTTTTAGCCGATAAAGAACTAATATCCAAGTTATTTGGGGAACTGATACAAATATGTAAGAGCGGAAGTCATTCCCCAATAGATAGGAAATTCTCAGAAGAAGAAATATAAGCTATCAGCATGTTGAAACATGCTCCAAATCACTAATAATAAAAGAAACATGAATTTCAAAAGTTCTTAGTCTCTACCTCATACTCATTAAATTGACAAAAGACAAAAAAGAAAAATTACATTTATTTGAAAGGTTTTGTCGGAGGACAGACCCACCAGTGCAATGTTGGTAGTGCTCTGAATTGTTCTAGCCATTCTCGAAAGTACTTTGAAACTATTTCCAAAAAGGTACAAAACTGAATGATCTTTGATTTTGTTGTGCCACCAGCACAACATGTATATATATCCCAAAGAGATCACAGAAAACAGAAATGAACCTATATATAAGGAGTCTTTTATATCAGAACTTTTTGTTTTAACAAAGAACTGGAAAACGAGGGGATGCCTTTCAGTTGGAGAATAACCAAACAAATTATGTTGGATGGATGTAATGGAATTTTATTGTGCAGTGAAAAAGATGAATTCAGAGAAATTTAGGAAGCCTGATATGAACTGATGCAAAGTGAAGTGGCATATCCAGGAGAGCCATCATTTATATAATGATGACAACATTGTAAAGAAATACAGCCTTCAAACATTTAGGACCTCTTGTCAATTCAGTGATCAACCATAATTCTAGAATACTTAATGGTGAAGTATTAATTTCCTGATAAATGATAGACTACTAGACATCCAGAATGAGACACATTTTCAGACATGAGTAATATGTGAGTTTGTTTTGCTTGACTGTATTTGTAATGAGGAAGGGTTTTGTTTTCATTTAATTTGGAGGGTAGAGTGGCTAATGATAATGATGCCCTCCAGGAAAGAAAAAAAAAGCATATTTTTTTTAAATGCCCAGAGGAGAGCAAAAGAAAGTTTAAAAAGAAACATAAACAAATATCACAACGTTGAAACCAACATAGTTAATTTGTTATATAATTTTCTAAGATGGTCTTACGTAACTTGAATTTTCATATGCAATCCTCTTTTTCTCTTATGTATGAAAATATTCATGTCTTTTGTTGTTTGTGTAGTTGAGAATAATTTGCTGTGCTGTAATACTAGCCCATTCCTTCTGTTTATCCCAAACATAACTTCCAAGTCTCCTTTGGTAGCAATCTTTACATTTGAATCCAAGTATTTTCTCATCACTAAAAGAGCTCCCTGAAATAATGTCTCTAATGTGAAGCCATTCTAGATAAAACAGAGAAGAGTTGACTTGAGGCATATTGATATAGTGGAGAAAAGTTTTAAGTATCAGGAAATCTAAAGTTCCATTCTGGTTTATTTATGGCTTCCTTAACCTTGTTGGTCCTCAGATATACTTCATTTCTGTGTCCTAGACTCACACCACTCAATTTGAATATGAAAATTCCATGACTGAACTCCTTTGTCTTGGCCACCCAGTCTGTATTTTCTCAGCAGTGTATCTCAGTGCATCATCTTCATATTTTTCGTCTACTGTCATTATACCTTTTATGTATAACTACATCAGTATATTTGTTTTAAGTTGTAAGCTCTAAGAGGATACATACCAAATCAGTGTAGTTCTCTTGGTATAGTGCTCTGTGCAGTTAGGCATTTAATAAATGTTCTTGATAATAAAGGTGTTTAATAAAAATGCCTTACTTTTCAGAAAACATTTGAGTAGGTTGAGTAATCACTTTAAAATCGTGTTATTAACTACATTAAGTTTTTTTTATATTAATGTGAAATAGCATAACAAAGTGACTAGGATTCAGATCCAGCATTTGACACCTATACCAGTTTACCAACTAGCCAACTTGCCACTTTACATAACCTCGATTTGTTTTGGGCAAATTTAGTCTGGGAATGTGGAAGAGGGAATTACAATACTGAAAGTTTACCAAATTGATGAAATCACAGATCTTGCACCTTGGTATATGAAGTAAAAGCAATAATAATATTGTAATTAAGTTACAAAGAAGTTTATTTTATAAGAGACAGTTAATTCGTATTTAAAAAAATTCAAATATGGTTCAAGAATTTTTTTGAATTATGAGATTATGTAGTTTTTTAAATCGACCATTTTCTGTGATTAAGTCCTTGTGTTTGAAATTTAGGTCATATCTAGGGGGTCTCAGACAATACATTTCCTCTTAGCAGTTTAGAAGAATTAATTTTTTTCCCTTTTTGTAAACTTTCTTCTAGGATATGGTTATACGAGCACTTCGACAAACTAATAATAAAAGTATAGAAGCAGCAATTGAATTTATTAGTAAGATGAGTTACCAGGATCCTCGAAGAGAACAGATGGCTGCAGCTGCTGCTAGACCTGTTAATGCAGGCCCAAAACCACCAGGTATGTTCATCTAAACATTTTTCTCTTAATTTTTTCATGATAGTGTAAGCTAATCAAATAACTTCCATTATCACATAAGTATTTGTTTTAAATTTTTTCTTTGTTTTTAGGAAATAAATTATTTTTTGTAATTTTGGAAATTGATAAACCTGATTTAAAATAATTTTATTATAATTCTGTCTATTAAATTCTACTCATGGCATGGAGATGGCCTTGAACTCTCAAAGGCAGTGCCACGTGAATTTAAGTTGTGAGTATGGGTCTGGAAGTGATGTTATATGTCTTTCACCTGAGAATCCAGAGAGGCTCATTACTACAGTATTGACCACCTAGGCAATGGATTGTTTTCAGCCACAGCAATTCTTAAGGACCATCTACTAAAGCCTAGGAGAATTGTGAGCTGTTCTGATGTCAGGAATGCTTATGAGAATGAAATCATGGGTTCTTAAAGAGCTGAAGTGCAATTACAATTGTACTAAAATTACTACTACTGGGTTATGCTATGGTTGACGTATAGGCCTTTTTTTCTGTCCCTAGGTCCCTTTACAAACTATTCTTTCATAAATTTTTTAGGTTTCATTTTATTCATTGGTAATTGCAGAATTCCAATTTTATTTAGTTCCTAGCTTTTATTATTTGTTCTATCCTTTTCTCTGAGAGTGAACCATGTTGATATGTTAAAGTCATTGTAATATTATCAGTCATATTGTTGGAAGAAAGTAAATAAGTTTTAGTTAATAAAATATTTTGGACCAAAATTTACAAAAATTCTGTGGCTTTATCTCTTTTTGTTTTTTAACATCAGGGAATGTACAGCAATCAGTTAACCGAAAACAAAGCTGGAAAGGTTCTAAAGAATCTTTGGTCCCTCAAAGACATGGCCCACCACTGGGAGAAAGTGTAGTTTTTCGCTCTGAAAGTCCTAACTCTCAGACAGATGTAGGAAGACCTTTATCAGGATCTGGTATAGCAGCATTTTCTCAGGGTCATCCTGGCAATGGACAGAGAGTGAACCCACCGCCACCTCCACAAGTAAGGAGTATTACCCCTCCTCCACCACCTCCAAGGGGCCAGACACCCCCTCCAAAAGGTACACCACCACCCTCGTCATGGGAAACAAACTCTCAAACAAAACGTTATTCTGGGAACGTGGACTATATGATTTCTCGTATTTCTCCAGTGCCACCTGGGACATGGCAGGATAGCTACCCTCCACCACCTCTAAACACTTCCCCATTAAATCCTTCTAGTCAGGGACAAAGAGGCATTAATTCTGTCCCTGTTGGCAGGCAACCAATCATCATGCAAAGTTCTAACAACAAATTTAACTTTACATCAGGAAGACCTGGAATTCAGAATGGCAGTGGTCAGAGTGATTTTATGATACATCAGAATGTTGTCCCTAGTAACTCTGTGAATCGTCAGCCCCCGCCTCCATATCCTTTATCCCCAGCCAATGGGCAGAGTCCTTGTACTTTACAAATACAAACTGGGGGACCTGCTACTTCTTCACCATACACAAATGGAAACATTCCTTCATCTATGATGGTGCCAAATAGAAACAGTCACAATATGGAACTTTATAATATAACTGTACCTGGATTACAAACCTCCTGGCCTCAGTCATCATCTGCTCCACCCCAGTCATCACCTGGTAGTGGACATGAGATCCCTACGTGGCAGCCTAACATTCCAGTGAGATCAAATTCTTTCAATAACCCATTAGGAAATAGACCAAGTCACTCTGCTAATTCTCAGTCTTCAGCTACAACAGTAACCGCTATTACACCAGCCCCTATTCAACAGCCAGTAAAAAGCATGCGTGTCTTAAAACCAGAACTCCAGACTGCTTTAGCACCTACCCATCCTTCTTGGATTCCACAGCCAATTCAAACCACACAGTCAATCCCCTTTTCTGAGGGTCCATCCTCAACTGTGGCAGTTATGCCACCTGTTGCTGAGGCTCCAAATTATCAAGGCCCTCCACCACCATATCCAAAACATTTGCTACACCAGAATTCATCGATTCCTACATATGAATCAGTACCCAAACCTAGCAAAGAGGATCAACCTTGTTCACCAAAGGAAGATGAAGGAGAAAAGAATTTTGAAAATACTGATAGTGGGGATAAAGAAAAGAAACAGATTACAACTTCACCTGTCCCTGTTAGAAAAAACAAGAGAGATGAAGAGAGAAGGGAATCCCGTATTCAGAGTTACTCTCCTCAGGCATTTAAATTCTTCATGGAACAACATGTGGAAAACATACTCAAGTCTCATCACCAACGTCTTCATCGTAAGAAACAACTAGAGAATGAAATGATGCGGGTAAAACATTTTTTTAAATCTCATTTAAAATTGTGTGAACATCTGAATACATGTTTATTTAAAGATGATATTGCCCAACATATTTACACTTCAAATTATTGACTAATATAAAAACAAAACCAATTGATTTTTATTAGCTTTAATCTTCTGAGCATTAGCACAAACCTCATGGCATTTTAATTTTGTATTTATCATTTACTTGGTGCATTCTTCCATGAATTTTGACTTGCATCAAGCTGGATGTCATTATAGTTTGTAATTTTGGCATGAAACTCTACAGAAAATTGGTAAGATTTACTTTTTTAGAATTCTGCATGATAATCTGCTGTACTTAAAACCCAGAAACATAAGAGTCCTTTTCTTTTTTGCATTATTAAGCATTAGTTGCATTAGTAAATTTCTGGAATTGACATTTTTATTCATTTTTAGAACCCATTAAATTTTATTTGAAAGTTTGCCAAGGCAAGTTCTTTCAGTTATTTTTCCATCTAACATTCAATTTATTAGAAAGATTCAATATATTTAACTTATTAATTATAGAAAAATTAAACTGCTGCATTTCTAGTACCAATAACCTTGTTTTCTCATGAAGATATATCACTCAGTCTAGAGATATAGTTTATGGTTTTCCATTTAATTCAATTGGTTTCTTCATTTGTATATGTGTTGATAGTCTTAGTAGCTTCTGCACATAATTAAATTTCTCTATTATAGTTCTCTTAATATTGAAAATCTAGAATGTGCTTCAAATTTATTAAAGTAGTCTCTTAATGAGATATTATGCCTTTAAATTACTGTTTTTAAAACATGTGGAAAGAGGAATACTTTGACTTACTTGACCAAATCCCTTTAAGTTGTATTTTTAAATCTGTGAATTTCACAGTATTGATATTAATTTTATCAGCTAAATTTTGTTGTTTTGATCATTGCCTTTAAAATGTTTTTGACTTTTGTGTATTTTAGCAAGTAAGATTTCTTACTAAAGTCTGTCTAGGTTTATTTTCTTAGTTTATTTTTCCTTTTTCCTCTTCACTTTCACTAATAGCTGATTTAAACTATTAAGGTGTTGGAAGCTTTGCTGACTTCTGTAGCCTCCATTACTGGGTAGGCAAGTAAGATTTCAGAGCAATAGTTCTATATTAAGACTAGCATGACACCCTTTTTAAAACTGCATGAAAATGTGCATCATAACAGAAGCATGAGGTTGCTACATTTTAACTAGTCTTTAGTCTTAAATTTTCTTAATTCTAATTTTTAAAAGTGAATTCCATTTCTTTATAGAGCTTTAATTATTTTATGTATTAGCAGAGAAGAAAGTTGTCATTTCCTCATAGTTTTCCATTTAAGTTCTTTTTAAAAAAGTTTTAAAGTTGATCTTTTCAAATTCCCCATCTTGTATTATTCTCTTATGTTAGACTAATACTATTTTACAGTATTTGATAGTGAACGAGCCTAAAATATTTCTACTGACAAAAAAACACCCAAAACATCCATTTTGATCAAGAAAGAAGTCTTTCTTCCATTATACTTTAACATAGAACCTTCAAGATCATCCTTATTTTGGTTCCCTAGGAAGATAAAGGAGAAAGCTGACTATTAAAGACTGCTGTCTTGCCTCTCTTTGAAAATGGTGATTAAAAGATGGTTAGGCTGGGAGAAGCTGCCTACTTTCATTCTTAATACATTAGTTGCAGAAGAATCAACCAAGCTGGGGTGAAACTATTTTTTCTCTTCATGGGAGAAGGAGAACATGGGAAAAGCTGCCACTATCACCTATTTCCCAGCATTGGATAGAAAGGCAAAGTGGGCCACCTCGAATAAGAGAGAGGGGTATTTGAGGGCTTGGGCACACCACAAAGAGAGGGCATTTTATGGAGGGTGAGTGTCTCTTCACAGTTTAGTTATAATTTGGGATGGAATATGCATGGAGGGGCAGATGAGAATGCATGTTGAAAGATGTCTCTTGTGGGGCTTAGCACATGGGAGCGTTTTTGTTTGGGATAGTGCCTTAGGGAGGGTAAAAAAGCTGACCGTCATTACCCTGTTCTTGTTCCTAATAGCAGAACCCTGTCGGCACACTCACTTTGTGAATCATGTTTTAACTATTTCTTGAAATGCACATCTGACATTTAATTTTCTCTTGTGTCTTATAGATTTCTAACATGCTTTATTAAAAAATTACTCCACACTTAACCTTCAAGTTATGTGCCTGATTTTTCCATATATTTCTAAATGTATAATAAAAACAGTAGGGGGGAAATCTCTCAGTTTCAGGATCTAATACTTTGTTTGTTTGTTTAGGTTGGGTTATCCCAAGATGCCCAGGATCAAATGAGAAAGATGCTTTGCCAGAAGGAATCTAATTACATCCGCCTTAAAAGGGCTAAAATGGACAAGTCCATGTTTGTGAAGATAAAAACACTAGGAATAGGTGCATTTGGTGAAGTTTGTCTAGCAAGAAAAGTGGATACTAATGCTTTATATGCAACAAAAACTCTGCGGAAGAAAGATGTGCTGCTTCGAAATCAAGTTGCTCATGTCAAAGCTGAGCGAGATATCCTCGCAGAGGCTGACAATGAATGGGTAGTTCGCCTATACTATTCATTCCAAGATAAGGACAATTTGTACTTTGTAATGGACTACATTCCTGGAGGCGATATGATGAGCCTGCTAATTAGAATGGGTATCTTTCCAGAAAATTTGGCGAGGTTCTACATAGCAGAACTTACCTGTGCTGTTGAAAGTGTTCATAAAATGGGCTTCATTCATAGGGATATCAAACCTGATAACATTTTGATAGATCGTGATGGTCATATTAAACTGACTGACTTTGGCCTTTGTACAGGCTTTCGATGGACACATGATTCTAAATATTATCAGAGTGGTAAGTAAAAATCATAAAAACTTTTGATTTCTCTATACTAATATACTAATATGTGCTGGTGAATCAGGGTTTGTTAAAGTAGAAAGATGAAAAAATTGGAAGTCAGCAATCTTGGGTTCTAGTCCTGTCTCTGCCTTGTAACTTTGGATAATAGTAATAACTGTCATCATCAGTATCATCCTAGCAACTGCTTAAATGTAGATAGTGCTCACAACTACACCGAGGCAGGTAATGTCCAAGTATTATATTCCTCATTTTATAGATAAGAAAACGAAGGTGCCAAAAAGTAAAATGTCTGGGGTAAAAGCACTGGTAAATGGGTCTTAAATATATGTCCTCTGACTCACAAGTTTAGTGCTAGTTACTTAACTCAGTTTCTTAAGGTTTTGGTTCTTGTCTAGACCAGTGAAAAATTTGGATTGTACTGGAGGGTTCCTTCTTATATTAAAAGTATCTTTTTTATGACTCTGGGTAGATGAAATTAAGACATTTAAGTGATGCTACAGATGCCTAAACATATCTTTATTCTCCATCTTCATGGTTTTATTTTTAAGCTTCTTTAAAATAGTGAGAGGTCTCCTGAAAAAATTTTTTAAGTGCTTTGAGATTAATTTATTCATTCACCAAACATTAGTTGCCTGCTGTATACCTAATTCTGTGCTAGGCTTTGAGGATACAAAGACAAATAAAAAACCAGCTCTGCATTCAAGTAGCATTCTTGGGAGGGGGAGAGGTATTTGAGAATGGAATTTGTGAACAGAAAATTAAATACAAAATAAACCTAAAGTTATTTCCTAGGGTTAGGACACTGGCAACTAGAGG
>JAQQSW010008516.1:0-13451 GCA_028646575.1 Pseudocheirus occidentalis
AATGGAATAAACAGAGTGTTCACTAATACTGTGTAATCCGAATCTTAAAAGCTCCTCACAGTAGCATTCCCTCAGAAATCTACTGCTGATTGGCTTTACATATGTCATATATATATGTACATATATATATATGTACATATATATGACATATATATGTAATATCTTGAGATTAAATTCAGTGAGGCATATGATAGAAATAAAAGAGAGATTAGAGCAGTTAAGTGGCACAGTAAATAAGGTGCCAGACCTAGAGTCAGGAAAACCTGAGTTCAAATTGAGTCTCAGATGGTTACTAGCCGTGTGACCCTGGGTAAGTCACTTAACACTATCTCAATTACCTCATCTGTAAAATGAGATGAAGGAAATGGCAAAACATTCAAGTACCTTTGCCAAGAAAACCTGAAATGGGAACATGATAAGTCAGAAATTATTGAAATGACTGAATAACAAAAAAGAGAAAATAGAGTAGCATTGTACATGCATAGTTATTTGCAGATCAAGGCAATTGAGTATTTGGGTGATGATCAGGGGAAGTAGAAAATAACCCATGTTTTCACTGAATTATATTATAGACCAATTTGCCTGCATGAGGAAATAGATTGGAATCCAGAAAATAGATCATGACCCTGCAACTGAGAAATGATGAAGAAATGATAGGGAAGTGTAATTGTAATGAAATTTGAATGTCCTTTTGTATTGCTGAGAAGTACTTAGCACTTAGTAATTAATGAAGCCTCTGTTAAAGAAACAGAAGAGCAAATGCCTTGAGTATATAAAGAGAAGCCCCCTGCTTGGTCATTCAGATCTTCTTGGAGCACAGCTTTGTGTAGGTAGAAGCTGCAGCTGCTGGGAAGGCTTAAGAGAAAAGGCCCCCCAGGCTGGAGGGAATGATTTTGATTTTGGGAACCTGGGTGAAGGGATTTTGACTCTGGGAACCAGATGGAGCTTCTGCTGAGAAGCTGCTGAGTCCGAGAACCAGCCTGAACTTATGGGAGCTGCCAAAGATGTCTAAGGGCCAGCTGAAGCTGCCACAGACTAAGGAAGCATAACTGTGATGCTGGTACTTTGTATGGACCTGTTTGTGGCTTTGTTAAGCCTTAACTTCCCAGGAACAGAGGCTGTGAAGGATTTAAGGTGGACTGGATGCTTTGAGCTTCAGTATGGAACAGGAAGTGCTTGGAGAGCTGGGCAAGGAACTGGGAGCTGTCTGCCTTTGAAACCAGGTGGCAGTTTGGTGAATCCAGGTAGGATCTGGGACCATGGAAGGGGATCCAGGGAATGTGAGAGACCCCCCTGAGTCAAGCTGAAAGAATACTTTACTTGGATAATGTATACGGACTGAGAAATTGTAATTTATTAGTGACCTAGGAGTGGACGACTTGTGTATTTTCTGATGATTGAATAGTGAATGACACCTGAATAGCAATTGATTTGTAAGTTGATGTGCCCCATGAGTGGAAAAGTTTGACTATTATACTTTGGCAAGCCTTCTTAAGGATGATTGAATGATTGTGTTACTAAGTGATTGAGTGACTAAATGAATGTACTCTGTTCAAAATTTTGTGACCAGTGTGGTGAAAACTATGTAGCCATCTTATTGATAAGATGTTGTGAATGCTGTATTTTTATTTTCTGTCATAAGTTGTAACATTGTGATTGTACTATGATTTCTGAGAATGTTTTGCTCTGATTTGTTTTTGAATAAATAGACTGTTCACTATATTGTGTAATCAGAACTTGAAAGATGTTCACTGCAGTATTCTTCTGCAAAACTGCTCATGCTCAGCTTTACAGGAAGCTTAGTTGTTTCAGTACCTGCTGGAAGACATCTCTGTATCCCCTCCCTCAAAAAGCAGTATATAATTTCTTGATTTACCTTAAAGGGACTTTAATCCCTCCAAGAAGGTAGAGGAATTATAGAGAAAAGAGGGGATTTCTATTCTGGGGTCTCACTAATAAAGAGAAGTTGAAAACAGTAATAGAAGATGATGTGAATCTTGGACAGGTAATTGATTACTTAAACTTAGAATTTGTAATGGAAGAAATGAGGGAAGGAACTTCTGGTTAAGAGGATAACATGAAAGGTCATAAAGAGGCCCAATTCTCTCACACAAAAATCCCATTACATATCTGGAAAGGACTCCCAAAAAACAAAGGATAAATAAAATTGACAAGAAGGTAAAGCTCCTCTATCCAGTCCAAAAAAATAGCCAGATGCTGATGGAAGTGAGTAGAGGGGTTTCGTTGGGAAAGCCAGTAGTAGGAGAGAAAAAAAAACAGAAGCCCAAGAGAGGTGGGGAACAGAGCTGTGCCAGAAAAGTCAGCAATCAGAGCTGGAGTCAGCCAGCAAGCCATTGAATCTCAAGTTATTACTAAGTCCAGAAAGCAAGTAACTAAAGCCAGAACCCAACTCTGCCCTATCAGAACAGAAATAGGGACAGAACCAGTCCTCCACAGACCATTGTGCAGTGAAACAGGATGGGAGTTATGCTCATCAGAGCCTTGAGAAACCAGAACAAGAGATAAAGTCAGCTCAGCACATGGATGATCATGTAGATAAGGAAGACATTGAACTAGAGGCCTTCAACCATCATGAATTCCACTATCCTCACCATATATCATCTTTTAGGGGCACAAAAAAGGACAGAACCAAAACTGACTCCATCTAAATCCAAAAGCCACAGTAAAGTACCAGGAGACTGAGAGAGAAGCCCAGGGATTGAAGCAAAGGACAAGACCCAAAACCAGCTACCTTATATGAATAACCAATGATAGTAGCAATGAGAGTACAGAGAACAATACCAAACAGGGTTGTCCCAACCTAACAGAGAGAGCCTAACGAGAGAGCAAAAAATCCTGAATCAAGAATTAATGTTAACATATGAGTATACAGAAGAAAATGGAATACCTGAAAACCGACAAAAATCCTGGGCATTACAATTTAAGAAATTGGAAGAACCTACCCAGCTTTATAGTAGAACGAAGTTTAGGAATTGGATCTACCATGCTGATTTTTTTTTAATTTTGCAAAAATTGTATAAAGAAAAAAATGTACAAAAAAGTTTGCCATTCCCTACACAATCCTTTTACATTTCATTGAAATATATTAAAAATCTAAAAGTTATTAATATAATTAATGTATTCAAAACAATAGTTATTAATAATAAACAATGCTTTTAAGTTCAAAATAATAATGATTTTTTTAAAAATAAGGAAGTCTATTTATAATTCAGTCACTTCAGTCATGTTGGACACATAAAATCATTTGGGATTTTCTTGGAAAATGACACTGGAGTGGTTTGACATTTCCTTATCTAGATCATTTTACAGATTAGGAAACTGAGGCAAACAGGATTAAGTGACTTGCCCAAGGTCACATAGTTAGTAAGTGTATGAGGACAGATTTAAATTCAGGAAAATGAATCTTCTTGACTTCAGGGTCAGCATTTTATCCACTGTCACCTAGCTGTCCCTTGAAGAAATCTAATCATAGTTTAACATATGCCACAGATTTTTAGAAACTGGGTTTCAAAGATTCCATAGGAAGTATACTAGGAAAGATCCTGGGGGAATACTGTCATTTTCTTTAAGTATGTGTTAGGCTTTCACACGTGGAAGGGGGATTAGACTTAGACCCTGATCCCAGTCTACAAGGAGCAATGTATTGAAGTTATAGAGAGCCAAATAACAGTTTGAAATATGGAAAATATCTAACAACCAGAGCTATACAAAGGTGGTAACTAAATGATCATTAAAGCAGCATATTGTAGAACAGATGCTTGCTCAAATGTGGATTGGGTAAAATGACCAGGGTCCCTCCCAATATTGAAATCCTTTAAATGCATTTACTAAAATTCTTCAGAAGAAATCAGTGTTGGTAGTAGAGAAGCTCTCCATAACTACATTATGAGAACCCAAAAGAGAATCATATCTGATAAAGAAAAAAATGGAAATTGTTTAAAATATACCAATGTGGAGGCATAGGAAACTCATCAATCAACTTAAATTAAGAGAAAAAACACACCATACATACAGAAGATAAAAGCAAAGGCAAGGACTAAGGGATGAATACGAAAGTGAGATAATGGCCACATAGAAGTAGTATCCAACTCAGAAAGAATTAAAGCTAACAAGGAAAACAAAATGAATTTTATTAGATATTTGGGGAAAAGAATAGATAAGAATGGATGAAATGGTAGTAATGAATGATGGAGAGAAGACTGAGTTGCTTAATTCCTTTTGCTTCTGCTCATACATGACTAAACTTATTTATTAGATCTGGAGTCCATAGGTCCTTCTGTTGTTACTGGGTTAGTTGGTTTGGTCTTTTTCCTGTTGGTTTATCTATTTATGTTCAAAGTCTTTGAGTTTTCTTCTTCTTGAATTCTTTAGAAATTTCTTTCTCCTCACCCCCCAATTTCACTGTCACTCACTTTCTGACTCCTTTCCTTTTTATTGTGGTTTCTGTGGAGGCTAATCTCAAAGCAACTCAGCCTTCTTATAAGCTGAGCAATTCATGATTTACAAGCTGACTTTTGGTTGGTCAGAACTGTCATCAGCTGGTTGCTATGACCTTTCCCTCAGACTTGGTTGAGTGGTGCACAAACCCTGAACAGTGTCGTATCCTGTATCAATCCCTCTATTTCTTAGTTCTTTGCCCCAACACTGGCAGCAGTAGTTCAGATCTTTTCAGTACTGGTGCTATAGGGTTGCCTGTACTGGTTTCAGGCTCTGTTGATGTTAAAGGATTGTTGGCTTGAGCTTCAGACTCTGCTGTTGCTACAATGTTTTTTTTTATTGACTTGTTTGTTTACTTTTAGTTTACAATATTCAGTTCCAGAATCACTTGAGTTTCAGATTTTTCTCCCCTTCCTCCCCACCCGCTACCCCCGCCATGGTGGCATACAATCATGTATAGGATCTGCAAACTCTATCACATTGTATAGTAGTCTGGTTGAATAGGTGTTATAGCCAATGGAGTGAACAATGAGAAAAGAGAAATAAAAACCAAACATTGAAAAGAGTGATAGCATGCATTGCTTCATTCTCCATTTAACCTCTGGTCCTTCTGGATCTTTCTCTGAATGTAGAAATCTCGTTCTGTCCTGAGACTTGTAGAGTTGTCTTTTAACTGTGCATTGCTGAGAGCAGTCCAGTTTTCCAAAGTTGGTCATCACACATATGATGTATCTGTGACTGTACAAATTTTTCCTGGTTCTGCTCCTCTCACTTAGCATCAATTCGTATAAGCCTCTCCAAGTAATTATGAAGTCTATCTCCTTCCCATTTCTTATGGCACAAAAAATATCCCATCACATTCATATACCATAACTTGTGCAGCCATTCCCCAATTGATGGGCATCCCTTAAATTTCCAGTTTTTTGCCACCACAAAGAGAGCTTGTTGCTACAATATTGTCTTCCCTAGTATGGGAAGTTGAGAGCCTTGCAGCATTGATGCTTGCAAGTTTGTAGTTCCCAGTAGCCTTTTCATCCTAAGGTACTATGATTGCCTGACTGTCTGTCATAGCTGGGTCCGATTTCCATGGCCTGGAGCCAATCTCTACATAACTGAAAAGAGGGATGAGGGAACTGGGTGTGAAGGTGGTTTTGATGTTAGCTTCTGTGGTGTTCCTGGGTCTGATAGTACAGCCTTACTGCTGGTAGCATAGGAGGTGGGGTAAGAGTGCTAAGTAAGCTCAGGGTCAACAAACATAAGATCTTAGGGTTTTAGACTTTTTATAAACAGTCTTTTAGATTATGGGTGTCAGAGATCATGGAGACACCTGAAATTACTTTTGCATAATTTCTGTTTGGAGAGGTTTGAGAGGTCAGGGAGATCAGAGAAAATATCTAGTCCTCCATCTTGTTGCTCATGTAACCTGTAGTTCTTTTTGCTTTTGTATTCCGTTTCTAGGAGAATGACCACTAATGTAGAAAATGCAGGAAAAAATACTAATGAAGTATTGATATCCAAGATAAGCAGTTAGATAGTAAGAAAATATAGAGCTGCCTTTGATGAATTCAAGTCCTCGGGCTCAGATGCATTACATCCTTAGGTGATGAAAAAACAAACAAACAAACTACTCCATGGGATGGCTGAGTAACGCCCAATGATAAATGTAAGAATGTGGAGAACAGAAGAGATGGCCAAGGATTGTTGAAAGGCAAATGTAGCCCCAATGTTCAAAAAGTGGCAGGGGAGAGAAGAAGATAGTGAAGTCTATAAATTTTACGCCAACAAATTTGATTTCTAGGTAAAATTTTCAAATGACAAAGCTGTGGAAGAAAACCAAGCCTTTGTATAACAGAACTAGGATCCCCAATGTTCCTTTCAGTTAAGAATCTTGGGTTGAATCAAATAAGATGAAAATTCATAGGGATAAATATAAAGTCATTGAATTAGGTTCTGAAAACTCCACAAATAATAGATGGAGGCAGGACCAGCTCTTTGTCTAAAACAGATCTGGTGGAGCTTAACTGAATTATAAGCTCAATATAAGCTCAAATGTAAACTCAATATCATTACAACTCTCAGTATATTCTAAGTTAAAGTAATCTAAGGCTCTCTTGAAAGGGATAGAGGTATCAGGACTATCTTGGTTACAGTATCACTGCACTTTGCCTTGGTCAGGTCTCATCAGGAGCATTGTGGTCAGTGTAAGGCACCACATTTCTGGAAGGATATTAACAGATTAGAGAGCATACAGAAGAAGAAAACTAGAATGGTGAAAGGTCCAGAAATGATGCCATAGGTTATGAGCTTAAGATATTGGAAATATTCAGCCTGGAGAAGGCTGAAGAATAATGAGAAATGATCACTA
Source organism: Pseudocheirus occidentalis (assembly GCA_028646575.1). Lineage (NCBI taxonomy): Eukaryota > Metazoa > Chordata > Mammalia > Diprotodontia > Pseudocheiridae > Pseudocheirus > Pseudocheirus occidentalis. The sequence goes on from JAQQSW010008516.1 coordinate 6,824, forward strand.
TCTTTAAGTATTTGAAGGGTTGTCAACATTAATTAGATTCATTTTGCCTCAGGTGGAAATGAGTAAAATTTATAAAGAGATCATTTGGGTATGATTCAAAGGGGAAAATATCCCCAACAATTTGGAGACCTTCAAGCAAAGGCTGGATGATCACTTTGGTATGTGGTCAAAGGAATTCTTGACTTAAATTAGCTAACCTCATGAGTCTAGCTAATCTCTGAGATTCTGTGGCTCTGTAACTGAATCTCTAATGATGGAATTCCAGGCAACAAAAAGGTGTTGGGAAAATATTTGGGAGAAAGAGATCTTAGCCAGTGTCCTTCCGATTATATTCAAGGACATCTACTTGCTGCCTAGTGAAAAAGCCGGCTCTACATTCAAACACTAATGGGGCTTAAGAGGTTCTTGACATCTAGTGTCTGAAAAGGCACAATCAATCCCTTTGACTGCTTATAGAATTTACTGTAAAACATGGCACTTAGCATTTTTAAGGGGCTTTTTATAGATGTCTCCATGAATCTATGAAGCCATGACCTTTATTTAGTAGTAATAGACCACTACTCTTTACAGAGATATATTCTTCTACTCCAGATTTCATTCCCGCTATTCATGTCGATTTTTAAAAGAAATTTGAAAACCAAGAATATTAATAGAATTATAGGGCTAATTTAAATCCAATAACGTTCTGACAATCTGACTCCTACATCAATGTCAGTGTATATAGTGTACATTTATTTCTCTATATGTGTACATATATGAATAAATAAAAGCAAAAAGTGCTAGCAAAATGTCAGGTAATACCAATTTGGGATTATATTCTGATGAGATATTTTTTGTCATCTTTGAGGCCAGGTGGCATATCAGAAAGACCATTAGATTTGGAGGCAGAGGACCTGAATTCAAATTCCATGTTTTCCATTTATTACCTATATAAATTTGGACAAGTCATTTCAGATATCTAGTTTTCCACAAGTGAAAAGTAAAAAGGATGGTCTAGATCAGTGGTTCTCAGCCTGTGGGTTATTTTCAATTTAAATACATCCTGCATATCAGATATTCACATTATGATTCTTAACAGTAGCAAAATTACAGTTATGAAATAGCAACAAAAATAATTTTATGGTTGGGGGTCACCACAACATGAGGAATTGTATTAAAGAGTCACAGCATTATGAAGGTTGAGAACCACTGGTCCAGATGAACTTGAAAGTTCCTTCCAGCTCTAAGTCTGTGATCCTATGATCCAATGATTTTGAAAATTGGTGTAAGTTGGTATTTGGGAAATTGAAATACCAATCTTCATGGCTTACAGTATATACAATCTTCCTAGGAGGATAGGAATTGAAACAAAATGGCTAAAGTCATTTAGGATTTGGAGTAGAGTAGATGGAGTGAAATAAGTGAACCGTGAACCCTGTAGTCAGAGAATGGCTGCTAAGACAAAGTATGGGTGGTAACCAACAAGATGGAGGACGAGACATTTTCTCTGATCTTCTTGACCCCCCCAAAACTCTAAAATGGAATTCTGTACGGGATAACAAGTAATTTCAAGTGCCCTATGATCTTGGATACCAAGAACCCTAAAAAAGGTAATGAAGAATAGCAGAAAAGGCTAATCCTTAACAACTAAAATGATTTCTCAGTATTTGTTCTCCTGCTTCTCACCACACAGACAGAACTGCATAAGCCACCTTATGGGATTGCAATTAACTTTACCTTTATGGCACATTCCTTCCTTCAACCCCTTCTACAAGTGCTAGGAAATCAAAATCATAAGCTCATCCTAGATGTAACAGAAGGGTGGCAGCACTCTACATTACAACAGAATTTAGCCAGAGAACTGAGGAACAGAAGGAACTGGAGCATGATGGGGGAGGGGGTAAGTAAGGGAGTGGCTATATGGCACTTTATTGGGCCTAAAGGAAAGAGTTCATTACCTACCTAGAGCCATTGTTGGTTCCCAGAAGTCATTTGAGACAGACTGAGGCTGGGAAAATATAAATTTCTTAGAGTGGGAGGAGTTTGAAACTGAGGTGACTTTGAGGAACAACACCTGGAAAACACCATCACATAGGAAGGAGTCAGAAAGTGAAAAATAAAGGAATATAAAAAAGACAGGAATTACTAAAGGTCATAGAAAGAAGAAAATTCATTTAAAGGCCTTGAGTATAAGCAGATATTACACAGGAAGATATTAACAAAAGAATGGAATATGGTATCCAGATCAGTTAAGGAAATTCAGATGTCTATGATTAAATATTGCAAGAGAAAGGAAAATTGGCAAACGTCTGATGAGGAAGATGTTCCTGTTGATTCCTAAGAAAACATGGAACTACAGTAGAATTTTCCTGAATGGCCTAAAAGAAAAGCAAGAATTGTGAAAACAGAATTTTTATCCTACACAGCATAAATAATTGGTAGGAAATAAAAAATTGAATCCATGGTAACTACTCTCAATAAAGAAACAAAAGAGAAAATATCTAGAAACAAAAGGGAAAATATTTAATTAGGAATTCACATATACAGAAATTAAGGAAAATCTGAAAAAAGAGAAACAAAAAAAGTAATGTTTAAAAAACTGATCTCTGTATAAGAAAAAATATATTGATCTAGAAGATAGAATGAATAAAGACAACTTAAGGAATATAGTTCCCCCAGAAAAACAAACTCCAAAGCCTGAATGCTACAATGCAATAAATAATATGAACTACCCAGAATTTCTTAACATTGAAAACAAAATGCCAGTATGAAAAATCTACAGATCACTCACAGGAAAAAAATGATAAAACACAAAACCCTATGCTACAAACTCCAAGACACAAAGTGGTTGAATTTAAAAATTCCAATAATAAACAGCAAATTCTTCAAACAACCAAAATAAAGTCCTTCAACTATCTCAGAAAGGAAGTTTGAATAATACAAGATTAATCTTCATAGGAGAAAATGCAATAAGTTCTGAAAAGCAAAGGAACTCAAGATACAACTTAAGTTGCCACATCTTGTAAACATGAGCCTAAACATTAATGAAAAAAGATGCAAAGTTTAAAAGGCATTTGAATCATTCCTAGAAAGAAAATATGACCTGTAGCAAATATTCACTTTTCCAACATTCCAGACATTTAAGAAAGGTAAACAAAAAGAGCAACCAAGGACAATAACAACACAAAGAGACCATTAAAAATTTCTTTCTAGTAGTACATCATGATACAAATGTGAAAACAAAATTCAAAGAGAAGTGATTGCAGAGAAACAGGCCTGATATATCATGAACCAAACCTCACAACACTGTACTTATAGGTGAATCAATGTTCCATTTATTTTTCTAAATAATGACTGAATTACAGAATGAGAGTACAAATAAAAGGAGAGTAAGAATATAGAGTGGACTACCAATCAATTCAAAGGTTAATAAAGGAGAAATAACTCTTTTATGCCTTCAAGAAGAGAATCAACAGGAGAATCAGCAAGGAGGATAATAAAAGGATCAAAACAATAGAAAAAAAGGCAGAAATCTTATTCCAGTGGTCAGAGGTAATAGAAAAAATAAAACTGCAGATTAGAAAACAATTTACTATACAGAGTGAATCTTAAAAATCCATGGATTTTAAACATGCTATCAGACAAAGCAAAAACATATATACACAACGTTAAATAATGAATAAACAAGAAAACTACATTGTTCTGAAAGGAACCATAAACAAACAAAAATAATCATAAGTAATTTATGTCATATAAATTCATAACGAAAAATTAACTAAACTACAAGAAAATTTAGACAGTAATACAATAATGGCAGGAGACTACAATGTCTCTATTTCTTTTGGATAAGTCTAACAGAAATACAAACTAAAGGAAATATGTAAAATGGAACATGTTGCTAGAGAAACTAGAGGTAAAGGATATGGTATTTTTTAAATTGGGACTGCTAAAGAGTATATGTATTTCTCAGCAGCACATGTAACTTTTACTAAAATAGACCACATATTAGGGAATAGAGACATTGTAAACAAATGTAAAAAGTCAGAAATAGTAAACATGTCCTTTGTATATCATAATGCAATAAAAATAATCATCAGTTTGAAGACCATAAACAAAAGACATAGAGTCAAATGGAGACTTAATGAAATCCTAAATAATGAATGGGTCAAAGAACAAATTATAGAAACAATTTATATTGTGAAATAAAGTGATAATAATGAAACACATCAAAATTTCTGCAGTAAAGCTAAAGCATTCTTTGGGGGATGAAAAATCAATATCCCTTAAAAGTATACATAAAAACAGAAATTTGGATTAATTAAATGAAAATTCATCTTTAAAAATTAGAAAGTCAACAAATAAACAACCTAAAATAAGCAGAAAAGAATAGACATTGAAAATTAAACAAAAATACCTTGACCAGAAACCAAACTTTAAAAAAACTATAGGAATTATAAATAAAGCTAAAAATTGAATCTCTGAAAAGGCTAATCAAATTTCTACAGCCTTTAGTCATTGTGGTTAAAAAGAAGAAGGCAGAAAATAAGATCAACAAGATAACAAACGAACAGGGTAAATCACAAGAAATTCAGAGGAAATAAAAAGAATTGTCAGAGACTATTATGCACAGTTGTATTTTAACAAAACTGAAAATACAAAAGAAATAGAGGAATTTCTTCAAAAACATAAAATAACCTAATGGAAGACCAAAGAGAATCAGAAGCATAAATACAACTAACTATAAAGTAACTACAAATGGGAGGGGAACCCTTACCTTGATAGATTGATAGGAGAATTTTATCAAAATTTTAAAGAACCATTGGTACAGAAATTATTTTCAAATAAAAAAAACACATTGTCATATTCTATTTATAAAACAAATATAGCTCTATCCCTAAAGCAGGAAAGGATAAAGCAGAAAAAGAACTATGGACAAATATTATACAATTTTATCAATTAAAAACATTTAAGTAGAATCCTATCAAAGAGACCTTAGTGATTCATTAAAGAAATCATTCATGTAAAAGTTGGATTTATGTTATAGATTCAAGTTTGGTTCAATATTAGTAAAACAAAGATAATCAATCATATCTGAAAGAAAAAAAACACAAAACACACTATCATCTTGATAAAGAAAAATTCTTAGACAAAGCACAACTTGTAACAATAACAACAACAATTAATACTATTATGGGGCAGAGCAAAGACGGTGGTGTAGAAGCAACAAGATTCTGCAGTACAACATAGCCATCTCAAATACCCATGAAATATGACTCTAAACAAATTTTAGGGCTCCAAAACTCAGAAAAATATAGTAAAACACATCTCCTGCTGAAGGCAGCTTGGCAAGAAGTGCTCATCACAGCACCTTGCAAGCCAAAACCAGTCCACCCTGAAACCATGCTTGGCCCTGGGAAGGCCAGGACGAGCCATAGCTGGAGTCTTTAGGAAAGTAGATAGTTCAGAGGCTATGTGCTCTTGCATTGAGCAGCCAGGATCCAGGTTGTGGTCTTGGGTGCTGGTCCTGGGGTGGGTTTTCAGTGAGCCAAAGCTGGTGGGGGCTGCAGCAACCTCCTAATAGCTCTGGCAGCTGTGAAAACCCCAGCAATTTAGGACAGATCTTTCCACTCTGGAAGCAGAGTTCCACAGAGCTAACAATTCAAGTAATTGACTGGCAACACAAGCAGAGGAAAGAAGTAAAGTAAAAACAGCAACCAAACTTTAGATTCCTTCTTTGGGGACAAAAAGGATCAAGGCATGGAACCTTGCCTAGGAAGACAATACAGTCAGAACTCCCATACCAAAAGCTTCCAAGAAACATGAAGACTGCCTACAAGCCATAGAGCAGCTTAAGAATGATTTTGAAAACCAAATAAGAGAAGTGGAGGAAAAATTAGGGAGAGAAACTAGAATGATGCATGAAAATCATGAAAATAACACCTTAAAAAAAAGATTAACTCAAATGGCAAAACAAGCCCAAAAAGCCAATGGGGAGAAGAACACCTTAAAAAGTCGAATTAGCCAGATGGAAAAAGAATCTCAAAAGCTTTCTGAAGAGAATAATTCCTTCAGAATTAGAGTGGAGCAAATGGAAGCAAATGACTTTATGAGAAATCAAAATACCATTAAACAGATCCAAACAAATGAAAACATAGAAGGCAATGTGAAATATCTCCTTGAAAAAAAATCACTGACCTGGAAAATAGATCCAGGAGAGACCATTTAAAAATTATTACACTACCTGAAAGCCATGACCAAAAAAAGAACCTAGAAAGCATCCTTCAAGAAATTCTCAAGGAAAATTGCAATGATATTTTAAAGCCAGAGGGCATAATAGAACTTGAAAGAATTCACAAATTACCTCTTGAAAAAGATCCCCAAAAGAAAACTCCTAGGAATATGATAGCCAGATTCTAGAGTCCCCAGATGAAGGACAAAATATTACAATTTGAATACTGTGGAAACACAACTAGGATAACCCAGGATCTAGCAGCTTCTACATTAAGGGATTGAAGGCCTGGAATATGATATTCTGGAGATGAACAGAGCTAGGATTAAAACCAAGAATCATCTACCAAGCAAAATTGAGTATACTGTTCCAGGGGAAAATATGGTCATTCAGTGAGGTGGAGGACTTTCAAACATTCTT
>JAQQSW010008518.1:0-13450 GCA_028646575.1 Pseudocheirus occidentalis
TTTTCCTACTTCTATGATCTCTTTGGGATACAACCCCCAAAGTGGTATTACTGGGTCAAAGGGTATACAATTATTTATAGCTCTTTGGGCATAGATCCAGATTGCCCTCCAGAATGGTTATATCAGTTCACAGCTCCACCAACAATGCATTAGAGTTCCAATTTTTCCACATCCTCTCCATCACTTGTCATTTTCCTGTTTTGTCATCTTAGCCAATCTGACTGGTGAGAAGTGGTACCTCAAAGTTGTTTAGATTTGCATTTCTCGAATCAATAGTGATTTAGAGCATTTTTCCATATGTTTAAAGATATCTTTAAGATAACAGAAATTTTCGAAGGGAGAAAGAAATAGCAGTTGTCATGACTGACTATTTCATGAGTCAAGGTAGGGTCTCAGATCACTCTGTTTCAGATAAAAATTTGTGGACCTATGAGGGCACTGCCTCTTTGTCAATTGATCTCTCTGCCTGACTGTTAGTCAGACAGAATCACATGATAGGATAAAAGTTGGACCAGACTAGTCTGGAACCAATTCTTTTCAATAGCTACTAGTCTTAACTACTTGACTAGACTTAACTCCTTGACATAGTGCAACAGTAAAGGAATTTGAAGATCTTCCCTGCCCCTTAATAGGCTGAATATAATCACATGGCACCTGTGGTGGGAGGAGTTTGCTGAACAGGTGAAGCAGGAAGCTGGGAGTAAGAGCAGTTAGACCAAAGGGAGGAGAGAGGACATGGGCAAGGAGACAGCTAGGCTTGTGAGTGTTTGTGTGTGGAAGGCTTTGGTATGGTGTTGCTCTCTGCAGTGTTACTGGGTATAGATTTCTTTGTTGTTATGATGAATTTTCTGGTGTTGGCATTTAGCTTTCTGGTGTCCGAATAAATGTTTTGTTTCTGTCTTCTATACGGAAAGTCTGCTATATTTTTCAATTCAGAATTATGTCAGCATATTCATTGTTGCCATCAGGGCTATGAATATTGCCTTGGAGATACACATAGCCAGCATATCTTCATGAAGAACAAGTCATCCCTAAATAATCTATTTTACTTCTTTAAAAATTCCTTTGGGCCGGGGGAGCCCAAAGGCCCAGGGGAGCTCTGGGCGGAGCTGAGATGCCAGCATACAAGCAGGAACACTCCACAGCTCCCACGTAATCACCTCAAATACACATAAAATATGACTCTAAACATATTTTAGGGTTCCAGAACTCACAAAATTATAGAAAAACATATCTCCCACTGAAGGCAGCTTGGCAGGCAGGACAGGAAGGGCTCATCACAGCATGCTGGGAGCCAAAATCATCCCAGCCTGAAACTGAGGCTTGACCCCAGAGCAGTCAGGACAAGCTGCAGCTGGAGCCTTCAGGAGAGTGGATCAGCGGCAGCTGTGGCTATTTCCAGAATTATCAAACCATAAGAAATAAAAATTCCTTTGGTTTTATATCACATTCATTTCCAAATATGTCCCCTTCCCTACTCATCCAACATGCTTTATCCTGTAACAAAGATTTGAAAGAAAAATATCAGAAAATCAATCATATTGGACTCAGAGGCAAGACAACATAAATTGTTCAAATCTTACCTCAGACTCTTACCAAGTGATCCTGAGCAACTCACTTAATATCTGATAATGATAGTACTTCCAGGTTGTTGTGAGGATCAAATGAGTTAACAAAGGTAAAGTGCTTTGTAAACTTTAAAGTGATATATAAATGCCAGCTATTATAATAATTATTATTAATTTTCAATATTCCATACCCATAATCCCAAATTTGTGGAATGAAAGTAGGGAGGCACATTTTCTCATCTCTTTTTTGGAGCCAGACTTGGTCAATATATTGCATTCAGTTTTGTTTGAACATTATTTCCATTTATATTGTTGTAATCGTTGTACATTTTGTTTTTCTAGATCTGTTTATTTCACTCTGAATCAGTTCACCTAAGTGTTCCCATACTTTTCTGAAGTTTTCATCATTTCAGAGGGGACAGAATTTTGTATAATTGTTGCAATATATGTTTTTCATTCTCCAATCAGTGTTTATTTCCAGTTCTTTACTACCACAAACATGTAATATATACAATTTTCTTTTTAAAAAGAAGAACAGACTAGGAAGTCACAGAATAGTCTATATCTATTGTTTACACAGATTTCAGGAAGAAATTTAATAACTTTCATGCTATTTGTGTGACAATTATAGAGAAATACAGGCTAAGTAATAGTCTAATTTCACTATATCAGATTGCCTCAGCAACCTCTAGTAATTAGATGGAATGTGGCCAAATTAAACTCACACAGTCCCTGACCTGAGGGTAAAAGGGTAGGTACCACTCCCCTAGGCAGTTTTTGTTGATAAGCCTATAACCATGCCTTGGGATACTTCTTACAATTAACTGCAATTACAGAAATTGCAACCATTCCACTTCCAATGTCCAGATAATTAATTGGCAGAGGCATGAGCTTACTGAGCCAGGTGCATGGCTTTGCTTGTATGGTGTCAGTGCTAGAGATGTTATTGGAAGTAGCCAGATTTCAGAGGCACAGCAAATAGAGCACTTGGTCTGGAATCAGGAAGAAATGAGTTCAAATCTGGCCTCAGATACTTGCTTGCTGTGTGACCCCAAGTAAGTCACTTAACTTCTCTTTTCCTCAACTACAAAATAGGGATAATATAACACTTACTCCTCAAGCTATATCCACTCACCTACCAATTCTGTAAACTGTGCCTAGTGACATAGGACAACGTGATTACATAGTTCCTACAGGTTCATTGGTAAGGGAGTGACTCAGTCTTAGGCCCTCAGTAATGTTGAAAGACCATTTTATATTTGGCTAGCTTTCTGGATCGGCCTACTACCTTCCATCTCTCCCTCAGCAGAATTTAGTAACAGTTCTTGGGACTGCACCATTTTTGAGATTTTTTCAGGTTCTTATGACAAAAAAAATACCTAGATTGGTAAACTGTGACCTCCACAAAACCATGATTCATGTGTCTCCTCAGGAATTTAGCATAGTGTTCAGCATATAGTAATCCCTTAAATGTTGGTCTGGATACCTAGCTGGTTTTGAGACACAGTTTTACCACTTATTGGCAATGTGATCTTGGGCACAGCACTTAACCAGAGGTCTCTTCCTTAGTAAAATGGAGATAATGATAATTGTATTATGTACCTCAAAGGCTCCTATGAAAAAATGAAATGGGATAATGCAAAAAAGTACTTTGGAACATCATTAAAAAAAACTGGACATGTAATTTCATCAGTGCAGGGAGCTTCTCACAACAAACTCCCTCTAATTCAGAGTTTCTCAAACGTTTTTGGCCTTAAAAAAAATTACTCACTGCCCCCTGGAAATATTTAACCCTTTAACAGGTTTTTAAAATTTCCATCATTTCAAAAAATAAATATTTTTTGAAATGATGCATCTTAAATTTAATAAATTCTTGTAAATTTGTCGATTTTTTTCATTCACTGAAATTTTGGTGATGCAATATTGCATCATATAACCATATAGTATCAGATTGTAAACAAATTATTACACACACATATTCTCGCTGATGCATGCTGGACTTCCCAATAATGTGTGAGATGCTCACCTACCAACACTTGCTTGTTAAGACCTGCTGCCAGACCTGACTACTGATAGGTTATAACTTGTATTTTGTGTGTTTATTTGAAAAAATAATGTAATCACTATGACTTTAACTGTTATACAACAGTTAAAACATGCTTTTCAAAATTTTGTTTTTCAAAATTTTCTTTTCTCTTCTTTCCTTATATTTCTACCACCCCCTTATTTTTATTCAACACCCTACAATTGCATTCAACTACTACCACACCCTACCTCATCATTCCAGTGTGGGGAGGGGCATTTGGGAACCTCTGTTAAACATAGATCAGCTCCTCCTCTGCAAGTTGAAGCCTTAGGACATTACAGCAAAAGGGTATGTGACTTGCCTGGGATCACACAACCAACCTGTCTCAGGAGTGGGACTTCAATCTGTCTCTTCCTGACTCCAAAATCAGACTATTACAATTGTGTCAACTTGTTTCTCTTCATAACAGAAGAGTATTTAAAGTGCTAAATAATGTTATAAATTGTATTCTAGCAAAAATCCAAACAAGCTCTTGCTAGGTTTTAATTTAAATCCACCAGTAACTGGATTAATTGCAGGCTTGCAATCTCCCCTGTAAAAGTCTGCATGCAGACCTACTTTGCTCTGACTGACCAGCTTTAATCATCTGCTCAGATGCTATTTCATCTTTCTTAATTCATAGTAACAAAGACTGTGCCACTGGAACTAGGAGGGTAGGACAAGGCTTTGGTTATTCCCCTTCAATAATCTTGGGCAGCCACATTGGTTTTTGTACTATATTTTGTACTATATTGTACTATATTTTGTCCAGAACAGCAGAGTCAAACTCTAATAAAAAAGGTGGGTCACTAATGAAGATCTCTGTAGGCTGTATCTTGACTCAGTTTTAAAATATAATGTTATCTCGTTTTATTATATTTTTATTTAGTTCATTAACTCTTTTAAAGTCTTTTCCTGGTCCTGGCCATATTTGGGAGTATTGCAGACCATATGTGACTGTTTGTTTCACATTTCCACACTAGAGGTTTTAGTACACATCTAATAACAGCATGGGGTACATGGGGTGTTCGTGGAGGATTGATACCTTATTGGTGTGAGGACTTGCCTTGTGAGAACTTGTAGACTGTTCATCTACCTTTGGTGTCTACCTGGCATTCAACTCTCACATGTGACTCCAAGAAGCTACAGCATGTGCAGTGGCCACACCTTGGTAAAACTATCTCTACAGATGGGCTAAACCAAATGGAGGATAACCAATGGGTCTCAAACCTGGTGAGTTTGGGGGACGTTTACCCCAACTCTAACTCTAACTCTACATTTGTGTTAGGTGGCTCAGTGGATAGAGCACAAGGCCTGGAGTTAGGAAGAACAGAGTCCAAATTGGGCCTCAGACACTTCTTAAGTGTCTGACTGTGGGTAAATCACTTAACTTCAGCTTGCCTTTGTTTCCTCATCTGTAAAATGGGGATAATAAAGAGCTCTTACCTCCTACAGCTGTTGTAAGACTGAAATGAGGTAATAATTGCGGAGTACTTAGCACAGTGCCTGGCACATTAGTAAGTGCTTTGTAAATGCTAGTTACCATTATCATCATTATTTATAATTAAGGGCAGAGACTAAAGTAGAATTCAGGTCCCCTTATACTCCCTAATCTACTGCCTCATCACAATTTAATTTTATAATCACTATTGAAAAATTTTATAAAATCAGTTTGCCCTGTGGTTCAAATAATTTGGTTCCTAAATCTAAATGAACAACTACTACATAAAAGGAAATTTTTAAATATTAAATATTTTAGATCTTTTTAGAAGTTATTCCATGTTTATACTATATAACATTTCAAAGTCATTTATAAATTTTATTGTGTTGGCCATTTTAGATCAATTCAATTGTTTTTAAATATTCATATTTATATATACATATATAGTTAGATGTGTTTTCTTAGTCACTTGGGTTTAGGAAAAGCATTTTAATATGTAATGTTTGATGTTTTTAAAGTGCTAGAGGGCTGGGGAAACATTTTAATGTAAAGTTAATGATTACAGAGTTGCTACAGAGTTTAAAACATTTAAAAATATTTGATCTCACACAATCACTCCAGGGCACTTCTCTAGAGATGAGCAAAAATAGCAGAGGTCTATTTATATGGTTAGACATTTTTATACAGTTCTTAGCTCCATATTCTTCCATCTTCTCTGAAGATAAACTTATAAAATCTCTTCTAATAAACTGAGGAAGAGCCAGTTACTTCTGAACTTAAAATTCACAATATGTTAACTCAGAAAAACTAAGTTACTTAATTGCGCAAGTTTATGGTTTGAAAAATCATCACTTTAAAAAAATCATCACCTTAAGGAAACATAGTATATAATAATAGGGAATTGATGGCTTTAAATATGGGGTCCAAGTAGATGACCTTTAAGATCGCTTCCAAGTCTAAGGTTATAATATATTTTATTGAGAAACTTCTTAAGGATGCTTTGATAACAAGTAATATGTTGAAACCTGGATAGATCTGTGATCTCATTGAAATGGAAAGTTCCACCCATGGTAAATATGTACCTTTTTTTCCTCTAAATCTCTTGACAGTAAATGGATAGCAATGGAGTCACACATTATCCTTTGCCTTAAAAGACAGACCTACTTCCTTCTCTGGTCATATAAATCTCTAAAAAAAAAATACTTCATGTTCCTTCTTCTTTGTAATTTTTCATTGCTAATAGGATACACACACACACACACACACACACATACACACACACACACACACCCCACACACACTTCTTCAAGTGCTTGTTGTATGACTTTAATTCTTCAGAGACTATCATGTTCCATAACTTACAGCCAAACAGCATCACTGGAAGTTTGAATATGGGGAAGGAATCTATATTGGTGATTACTTTGGTACCCATGAGGAAATTTCCATTATCAATATAGGTTAACACTTGCTTTGCAGCTTATAGTCTCAGAGTGTTGCTTAGGGCAGGGATGGGGGACCTGAGGCCTTGATACCACATGTGGCCCTCTAGGTCCTCAAGTGTGACCCATTGGGATTTGTTCTGTGAAGTCTGGATTCAGTCAAAGGGCTACACTTGGGGACCTAGACCTAAGGCCACATATGGCCTCAAAGCCATAAGTACCCCACCACTGGAAGGTATTAAGAGGTTAAATGATTTGACCAGGGCAACCCAGCCAGTGTGTGACAGAAAGAGGATTTAAATCCTGGTCTTTCTGACTTTAAAGCAAGTTCTCTACCTACTATGTAACATTACCTCACACCAGAAGAATATTAATGTTTTAGGGAAAAGCTTGTGCTACTTCCATCAACCTTAAAGACCTCCTTAAATGAGTTCAAGAATTATTCACAAGAGTCTAGCTTTACAATCCATGCAGGAAAAAAAAATAAAGAATGCCTTATTATCTATACTCTCATACGTTGGCTGCTGGTCCATCAGTATATATATCTGGAACAGACAATTACAGGTGGACAAAGAGTTCTACAATTGAAGAGAAAGAAGAGAATAACATAAATTAACTGGCTTTGGGAATCACACAATACTGATCTTCAAGCAGAAATATCTTATGGATGAGTTATTAAATTAGAGTCCTTTCCATATGAAAATTCATGTGACATTATAAATGTTAATTCAAATATACTGGTCTAAATCTAATCCAGGTAGTACATTTTGCTATCATAAAATTCACTTTTCAGCTTTGACTAAGAAGGATGTATTTTACTTTATACTCTAAAATTCTATGGATTTTATGTATTTAATATATTTTCCACAGAAGGAGGAAAGAGGGAATTGAGGCACAGGTTAGCAATCAGTTATTGTAACTTAAAAAAATTCAAGTTTATGCGGTGCTTTACTGTTCACAAAGTGTTTTTCTTACAACCCTGTGAGGTAGATAAGAGAAGTATTATAAAGAAACTGAGTCTCTGCATAATTAAATGGTTTGCAGTTGGAATTCATCAAGACTAGAAATACTCTATATACACAAGACCACCAGTCTTTACCACATTGATGCTTTCTTTTTTAAACCTTTTTTATTATTAATTTTCAGAGCTTCACTTGCCATTTTATTTTATACTATTCTTGTATATAGGCATGTGGAACAAAGAACTGGCACATGTATAGAATACCATTTATTGTGTTTCCCTACATAGAAGAATTTGGAGAGCTGGGAATTTGAAGACCTTCCCTGCCCCCTAAAAGGCTGAATGTAATCATATGGAACCTGTGGTGGGAGAAGTTTGCTGAAGGGTGGAGGAGAGCTCACAGGAAGCTGGGAGTCATAACATTTAAAGCTGTAGAGAGTCACCCAAGGAGACAGCTACTCTCACTCCTGTTTGTGGAAAGGCTAAAGGATGGTGTGGCTCCCTGCTATGTGCTATGGTCTATTAACTTCTTTGTTGCTATGATGGATTTGGTTTCCAGGTGTTGGGATTTGTTTTTCTTGTGTCAGAATAAATATTTTGCTTCTGTCTTCTACATGGAGAATCTGTTACATTTTGCAGTTCAGCATTATGCTGGCATGTCCGTGATCATCATCGGTGCTGTGAATAATGTGTCAGAGCTACAAGAGCCTACTTCCAGGAGAGTCACAATAAAATAAAATAAAATGGAAGTACCTTATTTCTAAAGACTGTGGAGCTTGTTCCTGGTTCAGGTCTGCCAACAACATGAGGGACAACCATCTACTTGACAGTTGCAGAACCAGAACCAGAGATGTCTTTAAAAAGCCTTAAATTAATCTCAGCCGTTCTCTTTGGTTGTTCTCTTGAGAGATCTCTGTTCTTGATTTGATTTGGTGGCTGATGGCATCCAGCAATAGATAATACTGTAAGGGGAGAGGTCTTGGGCCTTTTCCTTCCTAAGGCTGATGTGCAGCCCTGTTAAAATGGGTCGTTTTTGCTGCCTCAGCATTTGCTTTTTCATCTTAGATGAAAGAGATTAATTTGGAGGCTCCAAACTTTTAAATCTTAAAAGATCAGAACAAGCCTCTACTAATCTACGATACTAGGAGTCCTGCTTTATACTGGATTCTGCCCCCAGCCCAGCATCAATCCTCCAGGAGCAAGGAGTGATCTTCAACACTGACCAACTGCTGGGTCAACCATGGACCAACCATCAGCAGTAACTGATGAGACAATGCAGTAATGCTGCCTTTGAACATGAACTTGATGAGACCAAATGCTAGGTAGGAACTGTGTAATGTTTGAGACCGTCCTCCCCAGAGGCTGCAGCGATATAGTGAAAATGTACCCCAAAGTCTTAAAGACAAAAGTTTCTGCTTTTGTTCTCACTATAATAGCTAGCATTGACATAGTACTTTAAGGTCTGCAAAGTGCTTGGAAATATTTTCTTATTTGATCCTCATAACAATCTTGGAATGTAGGTGCTATTATTACCCTTATTTCACAAATGAGAAAAAATGGGACACAGAGAGGTTAAGTGATTTGCCCAGGGTCACACTAAGTGTTAATGGCAGAATTTGAACTCAGATTTTCCTGATTCCAGGATGCTCTGTCCATTGTGCCAGCAGGATACCTCACACATCTTCAAAGTAAATATTTCTTTGTAAAATATAATTGAATTTAAGCAGATAAATGGAACTTGGGTGTTAGTTATTCACAACTTGTGAGTGCTCAAACCAAAGACAAGAGAAAAGATCCCTCCAAACCTCTGAGTACCCCTGATAACCTGTCGGGGCAGAGGTACATGCTGAGCTCCAGAACAGTGAACCCAGTGCGGAGCAGTCTTGTTACAGGGAGTACGTAAAAACTGTTCTAAGTCTGAGACCGAGATTATAGAGGAGAGAACAAGGCCCTGAGATGTTGGGGGAAAATGTTTATAACTTTTGTTTTTGCTTTATCTTCAAAGTCAATATCTCTTTGTAAAAGCTAACTGATATGTGAACTGGTTGAATGGAGCTGGGGTGCTAGTCACTTGTGACAAGGAGTGGAGGAAACATAATTAGCTGAGACTTGAGTGAATAGCACTAGAAAAAGACTCTAGAAAAGTCTCCCTGGGACCCTGAGTAGAAAATATAGCTGGAAGGACTCTGGAATAGTGGCACAGAGAATTCTTCCTTTACTTGCATTACCCTCAATGTACTCTTTTAAAAAGAGAGAGTATCAATTTTTCAAAAGTTTTATTGGGGAGAGTGGAGTCAAGATGGTGGGGAAAAAGCAGAGACTTGCCAAAGTTCTATCCTATACCCCTCCAAATAACTGTAAGGAATGATTCTGAACAAATTCTAGAGCAGCAGAACCCACAAAATGACAGACTGAAACAAATTTCCAGCCCAAGACAATCTGGAAGGTAGATAGAAAACGTCTGTTGCACCAGGCTGAGAAAGGAATACAGTACAGCATAAAACATGCCAGGGCTCCAGCAAAAAGGGAACAGGCCTTAGGGGACTGAATCACTGGCAGCCGTGGCAGTTTCCAGACTTCTCAACCCACTAAGGCCAAAGACATCTTAGAAGGTCAGTAAAAAAAAATCTGTTGGATGTGAGTGAGAGAGGAGCATGGTCCAGCCCCAACCCTGGGGTGGTGGCAGTGGTGGTGACAATAGCAGCACCTGCTT
The DNA here is from genome assembly GCA_028646575.1 of Pseudocheirus occidentalis. Taxonomy (NCBI): domain Eukaryota; kingdom Metazoa; phylum Chordata; class Mammalia; order Diprotodontia; family Pseudocheiridae; genus Pseudocheirus; species Pseudocheirus occidentalis. The sequence goes on from JAQQSW010008518.1 coordinate 10,188, forward strand.
TTGGAGGTCTCTGACAACAGATGATGGGGAGATCAAGTGACTGATAAGAGGGGGATTGCAAGGATCTCTTTGCTGACACTGACACGAATATCTATCTCTTGCTTTGCTCACACTTGGATCTGGGTGGCAGTTCTGGGTAGCAGTCCCAGGGTGAGGAAGAGCACTGGCATGGTGGAGCTTGTGGCAGCAGTTCAGAGGGAATCCTCCTCACAGTTCCAAAGCAAAAGAGTACTTGTGGTCACTCACAGACCAGAGCGCAGTCCAGGAGAGGAATAAACAACTCTTCTTTGATCATAGAACCTTGGAAGAACTGAAAAGGTACAGGTTCCTAGAAACATCTCTCAAAACAGCTGCACAAAAGCCCTGAAGCTTTGGACAGTACACCTCCAGACTGGAATCAGAGTCATACCTTAACAGAGTTAAAAAGTCAAGTAATTGACTGGGAAAATGAGCAAACAGCATAAAACAATTCAGACTACAGAATCTTACTTTTGTGGTACTGAATCACTGGCAGCGGTGATAAATTAAAGCAAAGCGGTGATAAAGATAAAGCAAAATGTCAGTGGGGAAACTCTGTTGGACCTAGGTGAGAGAAGACTATAATTTAATTTGTACCTAATCCATTCCTCCGATCCTCTACTCTATCTCTTAGCCAGTACTGGATTGTTTTAATAATTACTGTATTATAATACAGTTTGAGATCTGGTAGAATTAGACCACCTTCTTTTGCATTTTTTTAATTGATGCCCTTGATATCTTTGAGGTTTTGTTCTGTCAGAACAAAAATTTTGTCAGAATTTTTAATTTTTTAGGTATATAAAATAATTTTTGATAGTTTGACTGATATGGCACTGAATAGATTAATTTAGAACTTTGGCCTACCCATGAGCAATTAATATTTTTCCAATTGTTTAGCTATGACTTTATTTGTATGAAAAGTGTTATGTAAATGTGTTCATATAGTTCCTGAGTTTGTCTTGGCAGGTAGGCTCCGAAATATTTTATACTGTGTGCTGTTATTTTAAAGTTGAATTTCTCTGTCTCTTGTAGCTAAATTTGTTATTTATATGTAGAAATGTTGATAATTTATATTGGGTTTATTTTACATCCTGGAACTCTGCTAAAATTGTTAATTATCTCACCTAGTTTTTTAGTTGATTCTATAGGATTCACCAAGTATATTATAATAAAATCTGCAAAGAGTGAACATTTCCTCACTGACTATTCTAATTCCTTTAACTTCTTTTTCTTCTCTTATTGCCATATCTAACATTTCCAGCACAATATTAAATAATAGAGGTGATAATGGGCACCCTTGCTTCACCTTGATCTTATTGGGAAGGTTTCTAGTTTCTTCCCATTACGGATAATGCTTGTTTACAGCTTTTGATAAACATTACTTATTATTTTAAGGTAAACTCCATCTATTGTTATGCTCTTTTAGTGTTTTTAATAGGAATGGGTATTATTTTTATCAAAGATTTTTTCTTCATCTATTGAGATAATCAAATGATTATCTCAGTTTCTGTTGGTTTTGGTATTGATATTTGTTAGCAATTATGCTGATAGTTTTCCTAATATTGTACCAGTCCTTCATGCCTGGTACAAATCCCATCTGGTCATAATGTATGATCCTTGTGATATATTGCTGTAATCTCTTTCCTAGTATTTTATTTAAAATTTTTGCATCAGTATTCATTAGGGAAATTGGTCTATACTTTCCCTACTTTGCTCTTTCTGATTTAAGTACAACACTATATTTGCGTTGTAAAAGGAATTTGGCAGGACTCCTTAACCTAGTTTTCCAAATAGTATATATATTATTGGGATTAATTGTTCTTTAAAACTTTGGTAGAATTCACTTATGAATCCATCTTGTTCTGGGGATTTTTTCTTAGGAAGTTAATTGATGGCTTGTTCAATTTCTTTTTCTAAGGTTGTGTTAAGCATTTTATTTCTTCTTCTGTTCATCTAAGTAATTTATATTTTTATAAATATTCATTCATTTCATTTAGATTGTCAAATTTATTGACATGTAATTGGGCAAAATAGCTCCTAAAAATTGTCTTAATTTCCTCTTCATTGGTGGAGAATGCATCCCTTTCATCTTCGCTACTGGTAATTTGATTTTCTTCTTTCATTCTTCTAAGTCAAATTAACCAATGGTTCATCTATTTTATTGGTGGGGGGTTTTTCATAAAGCTTCTTTTCAATTAGTTCAATGGTTTTCTTACTTTCTTTTTTTATGTTTTAATTTATTTATTTTTAGTTTTCAACATTCATTTCCACAAGATTTTGAGTTGCTATTTTTCTCTCCCACACAAAATAGCAAGCCTACTGAATACCCCTTCCCCAAATCTGTTCTCTTTTATATCCTCCCCCTTCACCTCCCTAACTTTCTAGTAGGGCAAGATGGGTTTCTATACCCCAGTACCTGTATATCTTATTTCCCAGTTGCATGTAATAAACCAATTTTTAAACATTTGTTTTTAAAACTCTGAGTTCCATATTTTTTCCCCTTCTTCCCTCCTCACCCACCCTCACTGGGAAGATAAGCAATTCAAAGTAGACTGTATATGTGTAGTTACACAAATCATATCCATAGTATTTATATTGTGAAAAACTAACTATATTTCCCTCCATCCTATCCTGCCCCCCATTTATTCTGCTTTCGCCTTTGACCCTATCCCTTTTCAAAAATGTTTGCTTCTTATTTCCAGGGGCGGAGCCAAGATGGTGGCATAGAAGCAGCAAGGTCCCGCAGCTCCCACACCGTGCACCCTAAACACCCATAAAATATGAGCCCAGACAAAGTCTAGGAAAGTCTAGGACTCTCAGACTCACAAAAATACAGAGAACACAGCTCTAGGTGAAGGCAGCTCGGCAGCAGGGACTCAGCTCAGCCGGAGCGAAGGCTGGAACAGCCTGAAGCCAAGACTGTGGCCAGGCCTGGGGCAGTGGGAAGGAGCTGAGCCAAGCCACACAGCCAGCCTGCAGAGGTTCTACAGCCTCCAGCACCTCCACATCTGCCAAGGCGTGAGGAACAGGATGGGAGAGGGGCAGCTACAGCTGAGCAGAGACCACGGAGCCCAAAACTGCTGCCACAGCTGCCAGGCAAGACCCCAGGGCTGCCACGAGGAGTGGAGCCTCCCAAACAGCAGCTTGAGTCTACTTCAAAGAAAATCTAAAGCACCGGCCTAAGGGGATGTTTAAATCTTCAGATACGCTTAGTGAAAGTGAAACTTTGAAAATTAATTTGGGGG
>JAQQSW010008519.1:0-13450 GCA_028646575.1 Pseudocheirus occidentalis
GAGAGAGAGGCAGAGAGAGAGAGAGAGAGAGAGAGAGAGAGAGAGAGAGAGAGAGAGACAGTAACAGAGACAGAGAGAGACAGGGACAGAGAGAGACAGGGACAGAGAGAGACAGAGAGACGTAGAGACACACACAAAGAGAGACAGAGAGAAAAAGAGACAGAAGCAGAAAGGCAAAGAGAGAAAGAAATATCAATGTTTGGGAAATAAGTTTAAGATATTTTTTTCTATTTTAGAGGAATTTTTGCCCAAAGTTTCATTGCAGTTAGCCTTTTGTGCATTACAGCTGCATCCAACAGTACTCAAAATAAGAATTGGATTTAATTCAGACAACAAACATCAAGAAGAAAAATAACCAGGAGAACAACTGTTCAAAATGATAAAAGCTCAGCATCTTTACAACCTTTTTTGCTGGGATATTTAATAAATGTGTGCACACAAATATATCCATGCATATGTATACAAACATATATATTATTACTCTCCATTTCTAACTTATTCTCTACTTATTGAATGAGAGCATTGTTACAAATATATATATACTCTATGCCATCTTGACACTAGAATTATTTCATAAATATAACAATGCTTGTTTCTTTCATCATCTTTAGTATTTATTTTCAAGCCCTCTCTTTCAAGCAAAAGACTTGACCATGTTTACCATGCTAGTATGTGTTACTGGCAGCACTGGAGCCCAGGTCTCCTTGACTCTAAGGATAGTCCTCAATCAAATGTTCTCTGCTGTGTTTATTCAATTCATATAGCCACTGCCCTAGTTCAGGCCCTCATACCCACCCAACTATGGGAGTTGAACAGCAGCCAAAAATGATTTTTCTGTCTCAAGTCTCTCCTCTTTTTCATCTACCCTCTGCAGAGTCCCCAAAGTGATTGTCCTGAAGCAGTGAGCATCCATATTAACCACTTTTTAAATAAATTTCAGTGGTTCCCAATTATATCTGGGTTAGAATCCAAAGTCCTCTAACATTTAAAACTCTTTTCACAGCCCAGCTCTATTCTCTGTTTACACACACAGACACACAGACACAGAAACGCACAGACACACAGACACATAGCACATACACACACACAAACAACCTCCTGTCCAAAGAAGCCTCCATACTTTTAATTACACATGACTTTACACATGACTTTAAGCTTTCATCTCTGGATCTTTGCACAGGCTGTTTCCTATACCTGAAATGTACTTCTGCTTCTTGGAATCATCATCATTTTTCAAAGCTCAATTCAAGGGCTACGTGTTGAATAAGGCTTGTCCTTAACTCTTTAGCTGCTTGTGCCTTCCTCCACAATATGACCATGTATTTTTTTCTATCCCATGTTGTATAGAGGCTTTTATGATATTCAGATTGTATTTACTTTATTTCATCACATAGTTTAATGCCTAATATATGATTTGTACCTAATAATCATTTATTGAATTTGTTTAAACATAAATTTAATTAATTTAAATAAAAAAATCATGGCTAGAGGCAGAGCCAAGAGGGTGAAGTAAAGGCAGAGACTTGCCTGAACTCTGCCTCCCTTCCCCCCTGGCCCAAATCCCTTAAAAACGAAGCTAAGTAAATTCTAGAGTGGCAGAATCCACAAAAAGAGAGTGGAACAATTTTCCAGCCCAAGACAACTTACAATCTCATTAGGAAAGTTCTGTTGTACCTAGGTAAGAGAGGAGCAGTCCAGTGTAGGCAATGCTAGTACAGACCCCAGGCCCCAGAAAAGCAGGAGGGAGTCTTTCATAAGCTGAATCAGTGACACCAGTGCCAGTTTCCAGACTTCTCAGCCAATGGATGGAAAGATGATCAGGAAACTGTTCAGGAGGAGACTTATAGGGGTCCCTTTACTGGCAACAGAGGTATGACTTCATTTCATTGACCATACTTGGATCTGACTCACAATCCTGGCTATTAGTACTAGTACAAAGAGGAGCATTTGCATAGCAGAGCTTGTCCCCACAATGAAATAAGGACCTTGGTCAGAGTTCCAGATTAGAAAAGTGCTAATGGTCACTCACAAATCAATGCACAGTACTGGAGAGTAGTAAACACATATCTCCTTAGATCACATCAGTTTAAAAGAGTCAAACATTTATAGGACCTTAAGAATTACCTCTGAAAATAGTTCTACAAAAACCCTGAAGAGTACGACAGTGCCCACTCCACTTGGGAAGCAGAGCTCCACTTAAGCATGAGTTAAAAGTCAAGAAATATACTGAAAATGAGCAAACAAAATTAAAAAAAAATCTGAGTACAGAAAATTACTGTGATGACAAGGAAGATCAAAACACACATTCAGAAGGAAGCAACAAAGTCAAAATTCCTATATCCAAATCCTCCAAGAAAAATATAAATTGTGCTCATGCTATGAAAGAGCTCAAAAAGGATTTTGAAAATCAAAGAAGAGAGGTAGAGGAAAAATTGGGAAGACAATTGATAGTGATGGAAGAAAATCATGCTATGAGTCAACAGCTTGGTAAAGGAGGCACAAAAAATACTGAAGAAAATAACACTATAGAAAGCAGATTAGGCCAAATGGCAAAAAAGGCACAAAAATCCAATGAAAAGAAGAATGCCTTGAAAAGTAGAATTGGCCAAATGGAAAAAGATGTACAAAAATTCAATGAAGAGAAGAACTCCTTAAAAAAGTACAATTGGCCAAATGGAAAAACAGTCACAAAAGCTCACTGAAGAAAATAATTCCTTAAAAGTCAGATTTAGGCTAGTGGAAGCTAATGATTTTATGAGACATCAAGAATCAATCAAACATCAGAAGAATGAAAACAATAGAAAAAAGTATAAAATACCTCATCAGAAACACAAATGAAAATAGATCCAGAAGAGATACTTTAATAATTATTGGACTCCCTGAAAGTTACAATCAAAAAATGAACCTACATCCCTCAAGAAATTATAAGGGAAAGCTGTCTTGGTATTCTAGAACCAAAGGGTAAAATAAAAATCACAAGTATCTGCCAATTGTCTCCTGAAAAAGATCCCAAAATTAAAATTCCCCAGAATATTATTATCAAATTCTAGACCAAGGTGCTGCAAGTGCTGCATAAAATGCTGCAAGCAGCCAAAAACTAACAATTCAGAAACTGTGGAGCCACACATGGGATAACACACTATTTAGCAGCTTCTACCTGAAAATATCAGAAGCTTTGTAATATGATATTTAGGAGGGAAAAAAGGATTACAACCAAGAATCACCTACCCAACAAAACTTTTTCATAAAGGGTAAAAAATGGATAATCAGTGAAATAGAGGATTTTCAAGTATTCCTGTTGAAAAGACTAAAGCTGAATAGAAATTTTTACTTTCAAATACAACATGCAAAAACATTAAAAAATGTAACTAGGAAAGAGAAAGCACATGGATTCAATAAGATTAAATTGTTTATATTCTTATATGGGAAAATGATATTTTTAACTCCTTAGAACTTTCTCACTACTAGGGCATTTAGAAGGAGTATACATAGAAAACAGAGGTATGAGTTGAACATGATAGTATGATTATCTAAAAAAATCAAGGAATGGGAAGAAGGAATGCATTGGGAGAAGGGGAAATGGAGAGGTAGAATGGGATAAGTTTTTTGACATAAAAGAGACCTGAAAGAGATTTTACAGTGAGTGGAGAAATGGGGGAAGCAGAGAGGAGAGCACTCAAAGCTTAGTCTTATCAGAATTTACTCAAAGAGGGAATAATATACATGCTCAATTAGATTTAGAAATCTATCTTACCATACAGGAAACTAGGAAGCAAAGGTGAAAAAGAAATAGGGTGAAACTGATAAAAGGGAGGGCATTTTGTGGAAGGTAAAAATCAGAAACAAAGCACTTTTGAGAATGTATAGAGTAAAAGAAGAAAGTAGAATAAACAAGGGGGAAATAGGATGGAGGGGAATATATAGTTAAAAACCATTACTGTGAAAAAATAAATTTCTCTGATAAAGACTTCATTTTTCTAACATATAGAAAACTGAGTTAAATTTACAGAGTTAAGAACCATTCTTCAAGTGATAAATGGTCAAAGGATATGAACAGGAAGTTTTCAGACAAAATAAAACTATTTATAGTGATATAAAAATTCTTTAAATCACTATTGATGAGAGAAATGCAAATTAAAACAACTCTGAACTATTTGTCAGATTAGCTAATATGACAGAATGAGGAAATCCTGGAAGGTATGTGGGAAATTTAAAATACTAATATACTAGTGATGAAATTGTATACTGCTTCAACTACCCTGCAGACCATTTTGGGACTATTTCCAAAGGGGTATAAAACCATGCACACCCTTTGACCAAGCAATCCTTTAGGTATGTATCCCAAAGAGATTTTAAAAAGGGGAAAGGACCTATGTGCACAAAAATATTTATAGTGGCTCTTTTAGCAGCAGCAAATAATTGGAAATGGAGGGGATATTCATAAAAGGGTAATGGCTGAACAAGTTATATACAATTGTGATTGAATACTAGTATTCTATAAGAAATGATCATCAGGATGGTCTCAGAAAAACGTGAAAGACTTACATGAATTGATGCAAAGTGAAATGAGCAGAACCAGGTTGTGTTTGTCCTTCATTTTCAAAGAGAACCATGGCTTCAAGGAAATGATGGCATGACTTGCAGTTAACTTTGATTTGAGTGAGGTTAGCAGCCTCACTTTCTCTTCAAGAGCCATCTGAGTCCAGTGTCCAGATATTCATCAAGATGATTGGAGATGGTCCAGAATGCAGTGGGAGACCATGGCCCTTTTCCAGTAGAATCAGTACATCATAACAGCAATATTACATAATTATCAGCTATGAATAACTTAGCTATTCTCAGCAATACAATCATCCAAGGAAATTCTGTAGTCCTTATGATAAAAAGATGTTGTCCAACTCCAGCGAAAGAACTGGTAGAACCTGGATGCAGGTAAAAGGTACTTTTTCTTTACTTTTTTTTCTTGTTTCATTTTTTATCTGTGCTTTCTTTCATAGTGTCATTTACATGGAAATATGTTTTGCATGACTGTACATATATAAGCTATGTAAAATTGCTTGGCTTCTCAATGGAGGGGGAGGCGGAGGAGGAGGAGAAAGAGAATTTAGAACTCAAAATTTGAAAAAAAATATTCAAATTGTTTTTTATGTGTAATTAGGAAAAATATTAAATACAGAAAAAGCATTGATAAGGAAATACAAGTGGTAAGTACTCTGGAAGGTGGAGGGTACAAAAATATAAAGGAAAGGTCCTGCCCTCTTAAAGAACTTGTATTCTATTGGAGGCTAGAACATGTTCATATAAAATGAATTATATTATTTTACATGTTAAAATATACTTATATTTTATATGCATTTGTACATGTATAAATATATATGTATATGTATGTGTGTATGTGTGTGTATGTATATGTGTATATTTATATATACATGCTGGGCCATTGCTAGTTTTCTTAATCTATGTCTTGCCAATGGACTCTGATGACTCTGGAGCAGAGAGTGAGACAGATGACTTTGTGCAAGTCTGCCTCACTTAAATCCAATTCACTAGCAGGTCAAGATATTTCCCTTGTGATGTCATTAGTCTTCTTAGAGAATGAAGTATCAACAATAACACCAACACCAACACACACACATACACAGACACGGGGGGAGAGAGAGAAAGAAAGAAAGAGAGAGAGAGAGAGAGAGAGAGAGAGAGAGAGAGTGAGTCAGTCTTATTATGAGATATTACAAGGACAATTTATTAAAAATAGAAGAAGACTTCTGCAAGGTCTAGTATGAGAGCAGTGGAGAGTTCTCCCATTTGTCCTTCTTTTGCTTTTGTTTTACTGATACTTGATGTCTCATAGAGTCAATGACTTCCACTTACTCAATTCTAATTTCTGGCAAATTATTTTTCCAGTTAGCTTTTTTACCTACTTTTCCATTTGGTCAATTCTACTTTTTAAGGAGTTGTTTTCTTCAGTTTATTTTTTTCCATTTTTGTCCATTGCATTTTTAAATTTTTCTTCTCTCTTATTTGACTTTTAAAATCCTTCTTGAGTTATTCCAAGAAAGCTTTTTTTGGGCTTGAGGCCACTTCATATTCTCCTTGGAGGTTGTGGGTATATTGACCATTATCTTCTCCTGGATTTGTGTTTTAATCTTCCCTGTAATCAAGATATTTCTCCATGGTCACTGTTTTACTTTACTTTGATTCTTCTTAATCATGGTATTAGCTTTTTTCTGACCTAAATTCGATCCCTGCTTCTTGGGTTCAGAGGAAAGTGTCTCAGATTTCTTGTGCTAGGGAATAGGGGTCTGGTTACTGGTTTCCTGTGCTGGGCCCTTATGGAGACAACTCAAACTGGCACACCCAGGATGGCTGCTAGCACAGGTTCTTAGATCTTTATTGCTAGGAAAGATAGCCGTTAAAGGTCAATGATTTTTAAAAAAATTACATTCACTACTTCAAGGGAAAAATCAGAAGCCTGAACTTCAGAGAAAATACAAACAGAAAAAAAAGAGAAAATGCAAGCAGGAGAAATAAAGACCAACAGATAGAACTGTCTAAGAAATTAGCACAGATTAAAAGAGAGATCTGTCTGACTAAAGCAATACATACATAGTTACCAGAGAGAGAAGCAGCAACATCTGGGTTTTTCAAAGCTGGAGGGCTCCTTAATGGCTGCCAGCATCTCAGCTGGTCAAATCACAAGACTACTCTTCCAATGAGAGAGCCCCAAAGCAAAGTGCTAACCTCAGAGTAAATATATATATATATTTCCTTTTTAGAGTCAGAGTCACAAATCTCATGATTCAGTGCCTATTTAGAAATGAACAGAAGGTGTGAAATACTTCCTACAATCAAGCCTTCCCTAAGCAGACTTCCGTCAATGGGTTTTACATGAGGACTATTAATGGGCAGGTGAAGATTTTCTATCACATTAATATTACAGGCCTCAGGTGTTGGCTCTGGATGTCACAGTGGTCTGGTAGTTTACCTAGTACTAAGGTGTTGGTAGTGGCTGGTGTGTATCTGGTGTTAAGTGCTTGCCTGCTCCATCTAGCGTTCAGGATCTCCTGCTGGTGTGCTGAGGTACTGCTTGCTGCTAACTTGCTGGGATGCTTCCAGGTCTGTACTGATGCCCTTCACCCACAGCAAGAGGTATCTTTCTTGTTAATCCCCCTAGCCTCCTGAGCTGAAAGACTTTTCTACCCTATCTTCTACCTGGATCCACTACTCCAGGATTTTTCTTGGAGCAATATTATCTGGATATTTCAAAGTCTATAAAGGAGATTGAGGGATTTACTGCTTAATCCACCATCTTCGCTCCTGGAAGTTTAAACAGGTAAATTTTAAACATTCCATCTGTGGGCTGATATCCCCAGGAGCAGCTGCTGCCATTGTCACAAGCTCTGTGCAGGACTGTGTTTCTCTCTCCCCTGTTTCAGAGAGTCCTCCCCTTCCTCAGTTCCCTGAACTGATAGATTTTAGAATTGGCTCTACTGCCAGTGATTCAGTCCCCCAGGATCTTCTCTGGGCTTGCTGTAGTTGAGTCTTCACTGGTGCAGATGTCAGCTAGAATGCACACTTCTCCCAGTCTGGTGTAATAGACCCTTCTTGTCAACCCTTCAGGTTGTCTTGGGCTGTAAATCTGCCACACTCTGACTCCTTGTGGATTCTGCCACTCTAGAATTTGTTCAGATTCACTTTCCAGAGGTATTTGAAGGGATCTTCCGGAGAGCTCAGGCAAGTCTCTGCTTTCACTCCACCATTTTGTCTCCAAACCCCCTGCCCCACTATCCCAGAGAGTTCTCTAGGTTCATCAGATGGGAATGGCACATATAAGTGGGAGGGAATATCTAAAAATCAGAGAATGTAACTTCAATGTAGCTAACCTATAAGTGAGGAATACTGAAGAGAGTCATGGAAATTATTTAAATTTTTATGATTATATATCAGGAGGATATAAGACATTTTAGCCTTTTGTCCACCAGAGTCATACATCTGTGTATTGAGAAAAAAACTCCTTCTATTGTTTAGTATTTCTGAATAAATTGTTAAATACATCTGCCAGAGACGTAAGAGGTTCAGAGATGTAAGACAGCAACATGGTTTCTGAAATACATAGTAGTAATTATCCCTGACATTGTATGTAACTTCATAGATTTTAAAGAATATTTCACGTGTTATTTCATTCAGTCTTGTCAGAGGTTTAAGTATTAATTATTATTATCAAGATACTGCAGCTACTGATGATGATAAAAGGGAATTACATAGCATAAATATTTATAATTCTACTATTAAAAAACAAAATAAGCTGGCTTCACAATGCTGTGATGTGTCAATTCTTTATAAACTCAACTCACTCAAATGTAGTCTTTCCTTTACTTTTTTCTATAACACATTTCTGCCTCCTGATTCTTGCCTCTTTTATATACTTTACCACTTTGATATTCTCAGGTTTAATCCCATAGATTATTTATACATGAGATTTTTTCCCCTGCTGTTTGTTCATTTCCCCAGTCTATTTCTTGACTTTTAACCATTTAGAGTTAGAGCCCTACTTTAGAATAGGCCTCTGCTTTCAGGGTGGAGGAGGCAGTATCCCAAGTTTTGTACAGCTATTTTCAGAGGTATTTACAGGGACTTGTAAGTTTCCAAGGGGGCATGATCAAAGGGAAAGTGTTCACTATTCCCCTGGCCTATGCTATATAGTCTGTGAATGACTATAAGCACTCTTTTCTGCCCTGGAACTTTGATGAAGGACCCTGATCCAGTGCAACCACAAACTCTAGTGTACTTATGCTCTTGCTAAAGATTCATAATAGAAAATATTATTTACATCCAGAGAAACAACAACGGAGTCGGAATGCAGTGGGAAGCCTTCTATTTTGCCTTTTTCTTTCTCGTGGTTTTTCCTTTCTGTTCTGATTCTTCTTTAAAATATGACTAATGTGGAAATATGATTATCCTGATTGTGTGTGTGTGTGTGTGTGTGTCGTATATCAGATTGCTTGCTTCCTTGGGGAGGGGTAAGGAAGAATTTGGAACTCAAAATCATAAAAATGAATGTTGAAAACTATCTTTACATGTAATTGGTAAAAGTATATAGTATTAATTACAAAAAATTATTGAATTATATGAAAGTGATGATAAAAGAAGAGCCTATTTCAATAAATTTACATGGAAAATTGTTCTGGCATCTTAAAACTAAAATGGTAAAATAGAAATTTTAGCATTATCAAACGAATGCCACTGGAAAGAGATCCTTAAATGAAAACTCCCAGGAATATTATAACCAAAGTCGAGAGCTCCCAGGTCAAAGTGAAAATACTTCATGCAGGTAGAAAGAATGTATTCAGATATCCTAGAGACACAGTTGAATGTACATAAGATTTATCAACTATGGTGTTAAGAAAGTGGAATCTTTGGATTTGATAGTTTGTAGGGCCAAAGTGCTAGGATTATGGCCATGAATAAACTAAACCATAAAACTGAGTACATTTTTTCAAGGCTAAGCATGGTTATCTAATGAAATAGAATACTTTCAACAATTCCTAAAAGAAATACTAGAGCTGAACAGAAAATTTTCAGATACAAGACTTAAGAGCAATAAAACAAAAAATATGGGGGGGGGGGAAGAGCCAAGATGGCAGTGTAGAAGCAGCAAAGTTTCACAGCTCCCATGCAGCCACCTTAAGTACCCAGAAAATATGACTCTGAACAAATTTTAAGGATCCCAAACTCACAAAAATACAGGAAACACATCTCACTCTGAAGGCAGCTTGGCAGGTGGGTCTCATTGCAGCAGGCTGAGAGCCAAGGCTAGCCCAGCTGGAAAACATGGCCTGGCTCCTGGGCAGTCAGGAAAAGCTGCAGCTTGAGTCTACAGTAGAGCAGATCAGAGGCACGTGGGGCATTCTCCATATTTACCAAACCAGGTGAAACAAGGCTAAAAGAAAGGTCAGTGGCATTCGAGCTGAATTTGTGGGAAAAAAGCAGTCTGGCCAAATTGCCCCCAGGGCAAGAAAGCAGCCCAACACTGCTGTTTCAGAGCTCCTGGCCTGCGGACAACAGTGAGGAAAAAACAATTGATCAAAGACCAAGGGCTCTTGTACTGAGTGGCCTGGATCCAGATCGTGGTCTTGGGTAGAGGACCTGGGGTGTGCTTTCATCAAGCTGGTAGGGACTGCATAACCCCCCTAATAGATCCAGCAGCTGTGAAAACCCCAGCAATTTGGGACAGACCTTCCCCCCTCCCCAACCCCGGGAAGGAGAGAGCTAAAAAATTAAGCAATTAATTGATTGGCCAACATGAGGAGAAGGAAGCAAATTAAAAACAGCAATAAAACTCTAGAATCTTTTTTTGTGGACAAAAAGGATCAAACATGGAATGGGAGGAAGACAACACACTCAGAACTCCAAACAAATGCTTGCAAGGAACATGAAGATTAACTACAAGACATAGATCGACTTAAAAAGGACTTTGAAAACCAAATAAGAGAAGTGGAGGAAAAATTGGGAAGAGAAATGAGAATGATGCAAGAAAGAGTCAACAACCTGACTGAAGAGAACAACACCTTAAAAACAGATTAACTCAAATGGCAAAAAAAGCCGAAAAAGCCAATGAGGAGAATAATGCCTTGAAAAACCAAATTTTCCAGATAGAAAAAGAATCTCAAAAGCATTCTGAAGAGGATAATTTCTTCAGAATTAGAGTGGAGCAAGTGGAAACTAATGATTTTATGAGAAACCAAGATACTATTAAACAGTTATAAAGAAATGAAAAAAATAGAAAGCAATGTGAAATATCTCCTTGAAAAAATAACTGACCTGCAAAACAGATCTGGGAGAGATAATTTGAAAATTATTAGTTTACCTGAAAGGCATGCCAAAAAATTTGGAAAGCATACTTCAAGAAATTCTCAAGGAAAATTGCCCTGATGCTTTAGAGTCAGAAGGTAAAATAGAATTTGAAAGAATTCACCAATCACCTCATGAAAAAGATCCCCAAAAGAAAACTCCTAGAAATGTTATTGCCAGGTTCCAGAATCCCCACTTAAAGGAGAAAATATTACAGGTTGCCAAGAGAAAACAATTTGAATACTGTGGAAACACAATTAGGATAACCCAGGATCTGGCAGCTTCTACACTGAGGAATGGAAGGGCCTGGAGTATGACATTGGGGAGATCAAGAGAGCTGGGATTAAAACCAAGAATCACCTACTCAGCAAAATTGGGTATAATGTTCCAGGGGGAAATATGATCATTCAATGAGGTGGAGGACTTTCAAGCATTCTTGCTGAGAAAACCAGAACTGAACAGAAAATTTGACAATCAAACACAAGAAGCATGAGAAGGGAAACATGGGAAAGGAATCATAAGGAATTTATCAAAGTTGAACTATTTACATGCCAATATGGAAAAATGATAATTGCAACTTAAAAAATTTTTCTTAGTATGAAGATTGGTGAAGGGTATACAAATGGATATATATATATATATATATATATATATATATATATATGTATAAATACTTACATATATGTCTATATAGGAGGGTATATATGCATATGAATACATATCTAAGCATGTGTGTATATATGTACATCGAGGGTATAGGATCATTTGAATACGAAGAGATGATACTTAAAAAGGTGAAATACTGAGGTGGGAGAGGACTAGAATGAGAGGAGACAGGGAGAGAGAAAATGGGGTTAACCATCCCATATTGAAGAGGCAAGGGATAACTGTTACATACTTTCATTTACTCTCATTGAATTTGGCTTAGGGAAGGAATGACCTAAACTTTAAACTGGGTATCATACCGCACAGGAGAGTAGGGAGCATGGTGATGAGAAGTGGGATGATGAAGTGGAGGACAGGGTCTGGCAGAGGGTTGCTGGAAGCGCACACTTCAGCAAAGGGACAGGGACAGGGTAGACAACAGAACAAGGGGGGTGGGATAGGAAGGAGGGACATATGATCAGACTGTCACAATATGTCCACTGTGACGATGTCTTGTGTAATTACACATGCACAGCATGTATTGAATTGCTTGTCCTTCCAGTGGTGGTGGGTGCAAGGGATGAACCTGAAAAAATCTAGAATTTAAAGCTCTGCAATACATGCAACTAGGAATTAAGATATACAGAGACTGAGGTAGGGAGACCCTCCCTGCCCTACCAGAAAATTAGAGGGGTGTTGGAGGAGGGCATAACAGAGCAGATCGGGGCAGGGGCTTTACAGTGGGATGACTGTTTTGGGGTTGGGGTAGGGGAAGGTGTGGAGAAAATTTGTAACTCAAAAATCTCGTGGAAATGAATTATGTAAACAAGAAAACAAATAAAAAAATTTATATTTAAAAAATAAATAAATAAATTGTAAAGCAAAAAAGAAATATCAAAGAGAAACAATAAAATACTGAATAAGGTTCAATTCTGTGCTTTTCTGTACTGAAAGATGATACATATGTCTTCTGAAAAACATAACTATTAGAGTTCTTTCTCTGAATGTGGATAGCATTTTCGATCATGAGTTTTTTTGAATTGTCTTACATGCTTAAATTTGCTAAGAAGAGCGATGTCTACCATTGCTGGTCATCTCGAAATGTTATTTTGTACAATTTTCTTCTGCTTCTGCTCACTTCACTCGGCATCACTTCACTAGTGTCCACAATATTTAGAACAAGGAACAAAAGAAGAATCACCTGGTTCCCCTAAAGGGAGAAGCCTTTATCAGTTAATCATTCAATCAGTCAATTCACAGTATATCAATCTTCCACTCATGGGGCAACCATTAACTTAATCAGTCACTATACAATAATCAAACTTCCACTCATGGGGCAACCATTAACTTAGTCAGTCATCTAGCAGTCAGTCACTAAGCTAGATTCCCAATTACTAAATATCATTAGTCACTAATACAATTATTAGAAAACCACACAAATTCTCCACCTCTTGGTTTCCAGGAAACCTCAGTTTCATCCAAGGGGAGGCCTTTCTTCATCATGATTCTGGCTATTCTCTCTGATTCCCTGCATCCTCTTCCATGTTCCCTGCTCCCTCCCGAATCAGCCAAACAGTCACCTGGATTCAGAAGTAGACAGCTCCCAGGTCCTTGTAGTCCTCATGGCAATCCACGGCACACACTCAAGTTCACAATGTTCAGCACATCTCAGACCCATCACCACTTCTCTTACCTGGAACTCAAAGATCAGCCAGACCATGAAAAAACAAAGCCTTATCCTGGTCATGCTTCTTCTGTCTTTGAGCCGTTCAGATGGATCTAGGGCCAAGAAGGAACATCAGCCTTCTGTTTGGCCTTAACCAGATTCTCGTCTCAGGAAAATTCCAATTCAGTTCTCATTCAGCTTCCAGATGGGATAAAACACTCTCTCTCTTTCTCTCTCTCTCTCTCTCTCGCTCTCTCTCGCTCTCTCTCGCTCTCTCTCGCTCTCTCT
>JAQQSW010008520.1:0-13450 GCA_028646575.1 Pseudocheirus occidentalis
TCCCTTCACCAATCCTCATGCTAAGAAAAGTTTCATAAGTTATTATTATCGTTTTTCCACATTGGCATGTAAATAATTCAAATTTGAGAAGTTCCTTATGATTTGTTTCCCATGTTTACCTTCTCATGCTTCTTGTGTTTGATTGTCAAATTTTCTGTTCAGCTCTGGTTTTTTTCAGCAAGAATACTTGAAAGTCCACCTCATTCAATGAAGATATTTTCCCCTGCAATAATAAGCTCAATTTTGCTGGGTAGTTGATTCTTGGTTTTAATCCCAGCTCCCTTAAACTTCGAAATATCATATTTCAGGCCCTACGGTCCCTCAATGTAGAAGCTGCCAGATCCTGGGTTATCATGATAGTGCTTCTGCAGTATTCAAATGGTTTTCTCTTGGACGCCTGTAATATTTTCTCCTTTAACTGGTTATTCTGGAATCTGGCAATAACATTTCTAGGAGTTTTCTTTTGGGTATGTTTTTGAAGAGGTGATTGGTGGATTCTTTCAAGTTCCATTTTGCCCTCTGACTCTAAAACATCTTGAAGGATGCTTTCCAAGTTCTTTTTTTTTGGTCATGGGTTTCAGGTAGACCAATAATTTTCAGTTTTTCTCTCCTGGATCTATTTTCCAGGTCAGTGTTTTTTTCAAGGAGATATTTCACATTGTCTTCTATTTTTTCGTTTCTTTGTAACTGTTTAATAGTATCTTTGTTTTTCATGAAGTCATTAGCTTCTACTTGCTCCACTCTGATTCTGAAGGAATTATTCTCTTCAGAGTGCTTTTGAGATTCTTTTTCCATCTGGGAAATTAGACTTTTTAAGGCATTTTTCTCCTCATTGGCTTTCTGGGCCTCTTTTACAATTTGAGGTAATCTATTCTTTAAAGTGTTGTTTTCTTCATTCAGGTTGTTGACTCTCTTTTCATGATTTTCTTGCATCATTCTCATTTCTCTTGCCAATTTTTCCTCTACTTCTCTTATTTGGTTTTCAAAGTCCTTTTTTAGTTCATGTATAGCTTCTATGCATTGTTCAAGTGTCTTGGAAGCAGTTGGTGTGGGAGTACTGAGTGTGTTGTCTTCCTCCCGTTCCATACTTTGAAAGGATTCTAGAGTTTTATTGCTGTGCTTATTTTGCTCCCTTTTCCTCATGTTGGCCAGTCAGTTAATTGGTTGGTTTTTTTTTAGCTCTGTGAAACTCTGCTTCCAAGGGGGGGAAGCTCTGTTCCAAATCACTGGGGTTTTCCCAGCTGCTGGAGCTATTAGGGGCATGTTACAAGTCCCCCCCAGCTTCGGCTTGCTGAAAGCGCACCCCAGAACCACCACCCAAGATCATGATCTGGATCCAGGCCGCTGAATGCAAGAGCACTTGGCCCTGATCAAGTGATTCAGCCCCGCCCCTGCGGATTCAGCAGGCCAGGGGCTTTGAAGCAGCCCAGTGAGGGCCACTGCCAGTTCCAGCAGTTCCCTTCCCCCACTGCTTCCTTGCCCCAGGGGCAGATTGGCCTAACTGCTTTTCCTCCCCCAAATTAAGTTTCAAAGTTTCACTTTCACTGACTGTCTCTCATCCTGGTTTGCTGAATTTGAAGATTCCCCTCAGGTGCTTTAAATCTTCTCTGAAGTATACTCATGCCGTGGCTTGGGAGGCTCGGCTCCTTCTGGTCTCCCTGACGCCTGGCCTGGCTGTGGCTGTGGTTTGGGGCTGGACTGGTCTTTGGTCCTGGCCTGCAGGCCTGCTGGATGAGTCACTCCTGCCAGCTGCTCCTCCCCAGTCCCTGTTTTTCATGCCTTGGTAGATGTGGAGGTTGTGGAGGCTGTAGATCTTCTCTCCTGCAGACTGCTTGCTGTGTGGCTTGGCTCAGCTCAGCTCAGTTCCTTCCTACCACCCTGGGTCTGGCCGCAGTCTCGGCTTCAGGCTAGGCGGGCCTCTGCTCCCGTGGTCCTCTGTGATGAGCCCCTGCTGCCGAGCTGCCTTCAGTGAGAAATGTGTTTTGTGTATTTTTGTGAGTCTGAGACTCCTAGACTTTGTCTGGGATCATATTTTATGGGTGTTTAGGGTGTTTGTGTAGGAGCTGCGAAGCCTTGCTGCTTCTACGCTGCCATCTTGGGTCCGCCCATCACATGTTACAGATTTTGAAGAATGTGACCCATCTTTTAATAGGCACCCAATATTGGGGAGCTCCCATTTGAAATGGTTCAGAGAAAAAAATAGGCAGGATCTTGTTGAGTAACCTTTTACTGCACAAATCAGAAGAGGAGGATTTGGAAATACTTTAGACACACAAAAATTAATTCTGATTAAAATAAATCGTTATATTATCTATAAGGAGCTAAATGTCTTATTTATATATTTTTAGAATTATGTATAGAAGATGGAAACATATACTTGTAATATAAGATGAATTCCCAAGCATCCTTTTTTTTTCAAAGTGTTAGGAGTGCTAAAGTCCAGACTGAATGGATGCTTTTTAGGAATGATAAGGACTGAATCATTTGCTTCTGCAAGACTATAGAAGCCAATATTTTTTTTATTTGTCACTTATTTTGTGTTTTGTTTTAATTTATTATAAGACTTTCAATATTATTGTGGCTCATTTCATCTAGAAAGACAGTTTCTTGATTATTAGACATAGATTTTATACTAAAAAGACCTAAACAGTTAAATATTTTTAAACATATAGCATAATCAATATAAAATTTCAGTCTTAGCATCCTTAGCTTCCCTATCTGCTTTTCTTCCACTGTTAATGAAGAAACAGAAGGACAAAGGACTGAGAGTCATGTTTTATAATTCTTCATTTTATGATTTTCCAGGTCAAGGGATTCACTAACTAGTGACTACTCTAATAGCGATGAACTTTTCTATAGTTTCCTAATCTATTCATTGTACAGTACATCCAGTATGTAACCAGTGCCATTCTGCCAAACATTCCAGGAAGAAAGAAATTGACTGAGATTGTTCACTACAAGCATTGCCTTAAAAAACCCACAGTTAACTCTATTCCATAATGAGACATTGGAACAAATCTTTTGTGGAAGACATATGTCATAAAATATATTTCTCTTGTTGAAAACAATATTTTAATCAGATTCAAAATAATCTTTTTTCTCATCGTTCATAAATAAAAGATTGCAAAATTATGATCTGAATAGTTGTTAGTGGCAGTAGTTTGGATGTTTTGGGGTTTTTTTGTAACTAAAAATCACAAAGTCTCACTTTGTAAGAACTTTAAAAACTCCGAAAGACCAAGCACCCTTTTAGTCATATCTTCTGTGTTTGATAGTGAACTTTACAATACTTCTGGAATAAGAATATTCAGATTAGTTCTTTTGGGAGCAGAGCCAAAGAGGAAGCCAAAGCTATTCCTTGACTTTTATTTACATTCTTTCTTAAAGTACTTGGCAGTCTCTTTAGTCTGCAATTTTCACAGGTTAAAGAATTTTTTTTAATATAGAATGTGATGGTGGCTTTTACACTCAGCATGTCACTGACTAGTTTAAAATAATGATTACTTTGTTATTTGATTTATCAATATCCAAACTATGTGTTTCATCAAATATTTATAATTCTACCTCAAGTTGCATAGAGGTACAATCTTCTGTTAAAAACGTGACTCCTCAGAGTTTTAAAATCAAATAAATTATTATTATTATTTTTACATGCAACTGGGAAATACAACATACAGGCACTGGGGTATAGACATTCATCTTACCTTACTGGAAGGTTGGAGAGAGCGTTGGCGCGGAGAGAGGAGGGAGCAGATTGGAGGAAGGGGTATTCAGTGGGATGGCTGTTTCAGGGTGGTGGCTGGGGGAAAGATGGGGAGAAAATTAGTAACTCAAAACCTTGTTGAGATGAATGTTGAAAACTAAAAATAGACAAAAAATAAATGATAAAAAAGAAACAGCTGAGAAGAGAGCAGGCACCCAGTTTTTTTTAAAATGACTCCTCTAAGGATTTGAAAGACGATTTGCCACAGAATTATTCATAAAAAGGTTATTGCGATGTCTGATAGAGAAAAAGATATAAATTAATGAGTCCAAGTATTTATTTTATAGTGTTTTTATTTTATATTGCTTTTGAACTTTAAAAAAGTGTTTCCCACTGAAGAGTTTTGTGAGGTAGGTATAGATGAGGAAACTGAGACTGGAAGGGTGATAATCTAGTAGACTTGATGGAGTTCATAAGTGATGAAACCAGCATGTGAACTCAGTTTTTCTGACTACAGGTTCTATATTCTTTCCACTATAATATACTGTCTTTCTAGATCAAAAATTATATCATGCAATTCAAGGAAAGTATCTATGTATGGATAATTTATTTTTCTTCAATTTATAATGTTTGTCTGTATAAGTCCTAAGTTATAGTAAGAAATCTGAATGAAATTCAAGAAAGGAATGCATTCACCTATCGGAAGACTCCAAATGTTTATATACAAGTGCTCAAAATTGAAGAAAACATTTGGAAAATATGACCTTATAACTGAATACATATTCCATATGACTGAAATTTAGTGGGATGAAACCCAAGACTGGTTCATGTCCCTGGACAGGTATACTTTATTTAATAGAAATAAGATAGGTAAAGCACAGAATGGTAAAAATATTTCATACATAGGTGTGTGCATGTATATGAGCAGGTACGTATACAATGCACAAAATCATTCTTTTTCTATACCGTGAATGCAGATTTTTAAAAGCAGCTCTCTGATAGGAAGTAGGTACCATATGAAAAATGTATGTCCTTTCTGTGTTTCAATTACAGATTTTAAAGAAGACCTCTCTGATAGGTAGTAGGTAATATGCATCGTCATAGTTAGTCTGTAGACATAACTGATCATTGCAGTGATCAGAGATCTTAAGTCTTTTGAATTTTTTTCTTTACAAGGTTTCTGTTTTTTGATAAATTATTCTCCTGGCTGTGCTTACTGCATACTGTGTCAATTAGGATTCTCTGAAAACATATCCTGTGGCATATTTATATTTTGCTGCAGTCATATGCCATAATTGCTGAATTGATGAATGCCTTTAAATTTGAATTTTTTTCTCTTTTAATCTCTCCTTCAAGATAAAGAAATTTGTTGTCCCTTCCCAGCATAATCTTACCATTTATCCTACCTTTCCTCCCCAATTATCACTTCTTTAATTGTTAGTACTTTAATGTTTATCTTTTTTTCTCTCAATTACATGTAAACAAAATATTTAGCATTCTTTAAAAAATCTATGAATTCCAAATTTTCTCCCTCCTTCTCTTCTTTCCTTCCTTCTTCCTTCTTCCCCTAACCTCTCCCTGAGAAGGCAAGCAATTTGATATAAATATATGCGTTCACACAAAAATATTTCCATGTTAGCCATATTGCAAAAGAAAACAGAACCTCTCCCACCAAAAAAACCCCCAAAGAATAATGAAGAAAGTTAAAAACATGCTTCAGACTTCATCAGTTCTTCATCTGGTGGATAGATTTTTCATAATAAGTTCTTCAAACTTGTCTTGAATCATTGTATTGCTGAGAATAGCTAAGTTATTCGCAATTCATACAATATTGTGACTGTAAAAAATGTTTTACTTGATCTACTTGTTTCACTTTTCTTCTGTCCATATAAGTCTTCCTGGCTTATTCGGAAAACATGTTGCACATCATTTCTTAAAGCACAATAGAATTCCATCACAATCTCAGTCATTCACCAATTAATGGGCATCCCCTCAATTTCCAATTCTTTGCCACCACAAAGTATTAATATAAATTTTATATGCACATATTAATATACATATTTATGTATATGTGTATGCTTATACACACATCCTTGCTTTGCATTTCTTTTATTGATTCCCTGGATATTCTTAACCCTTGTTCTTTCAGAAGAATTTTGTTATTGTTTTTTTCTAAATATATGATTATTTTTTCTTAATCTGATTGGTATAGAACTGAATAAGTAAATTAATTTGAGAAGAATGGCTATATTTACTGTATTGGCTTGACCTACTTGAGGAAATATTATTTCTCAAATTGTTAAGATTTTATTTTATGTGTGTATGTATATGTGCATGTGTACACATATTTCTGTGTGTGTGTGTGTGTGTCTATTTTTCTATATATATCGAGAGAGCATGTCCTTTTCCTTTTATCTGTGTTGGGTTCAGAGCTAGTAATAGTTTTGATAGGTAAAGGGTATGCACAGTTTTATAAGCTTTTTGGCATATTTAAATTGCTCTCCAGAATGGGTGGACCACTTCACAACTTCAGCAACAGTGCAATAGTGTCCCAATTTTACCATATACCCTCCAATATTTGTCATTTTCTTTTTTTTTGTCATATTAGCCAATCTGATAGGTGTGAGGTTTTAGAGTTTAGAGCTGTTGTAATCTACATTTCTCTGACTGATAGTAATTTCATGCATTTTTAAATGTTTATACCTTTAATTTCTTATTCTGAAAACTATTTGTTCATATCCTAACAAATTTGGTTCAGTTCTCTATATATTTGAATAAGAGTCTTTTATCAGAGAAACTTGCTGTAATTTTTTCTCAGCTATTGTTTTCCTTCTAAACTTATTACATTGTTTTTGCTTGTGAAAAATATTTTTAAATTTAATATTATCAAAATTATTTATTTTGCATCTCACAATTCTTTCTGTCTCTCATTTGATCATAATTTCTTCACTGACCCAGTAGTCTCAAGTCTGCAGGTTGCTCACCTCTGAGTCATACGCAGATTTTAGCATTATATCAGTATTCATTGTGAGATGTTAGCATGTACCTAATTTCTGCCCAACTGCTTAGCAGTTTTCCAAGGGATTTTTGTCAAATAGCAATTTTTTTTGTCCCCAAATCTTGGATTTTGTGCCTTGTCAAACATTAGATTACCATGGTCATTTACTAGAGTATATTGTATACTTAATTATTTTGATGAGTGTTGCTTTGTAATATAGTTCAAGATCTGATACTGCTAAGCCTCCTTCCTTCACATCTCTTTTATTGATTCCCTTCATATTTTTGACCCTTTGTCCTTTCAGAAGAATTTTGTTATTATCTTTTCTAGCTCTGTAATTTTTTTTGTTAATTTGATTGCTATGGAACTTAATAAGTTAACTAATTTAAGAAGAATTGCTATTTTATTGTTTTTGCTTGGTCTGCACATGAGGAATTTATTTTTTTCAAATTCTTTAGATCTATTTGTTGAAAAAGTGTTTTGTACTTGTGTTCCCATTTTAAAAAATTGCCTTGGCAAGATAGATTCTGAAGTAATTTTAAATGTCTTCAATTATTTTAAATGATATTTCTCTTTCTATTACTTCTGGATTGTTTTTAGTGATTTGTAGAAATGAAGATTCATGTGGGCTTATTTTAGATCGTGCAACTTTCCTGAACTTGATAATCATTTCAACTAGTTTTTGTTTTCTTGGATGATATTCTAGGACTCTCCAAGTATATCATCATATAATCTGTAAAGAGTAATAATTTTGTTTTCTCATTGCCTATTCTAACTCCTTCCATTTTTCTTCCCTTGTTTCTATGCCTGACTTTTCTAATACAGCCTTCATAAAAGTGGTGAAAATGGGCATCTTTGCTTCACAATATTTGTTAGAGAAGTAGTTATCTTATTGGAAAGACTTATAGTTTGTCCCCATTATTGATAATGCATGCTGATGATTTTAGATAGCTACTACATATCATTTTAAGGAAAGCTCCATTTATTCTTGTGTTTTCTAGTATTTTGAGTATGTATGAATATTGTTTTTTGTTAAAAGCTTTTTTATATATCTTTTGAGATAATCATACGATATCTGTTAGTCATGGTACTGATATGGTCAATTATGCTGATAGTTTTCCTAAAATTGAACTAACCCTGCATTTTTGGTATAAATCCTACCTGATCATAGTGTATGATCTTTGTGATATATTGGTATAGTCTCCTTGCAAGTATGCTATTTAATTTTTTTCCATTAATACCCATTAGGGAAATGGATCTGTGTGGTTATTTTTTATCTCTGTTTTCATGCTCCATGACTTATATATAAGCATCATATTTGTATATTAAAATGTTTTGGTAGGACTGCTTAGCCTACTTTACCAAATAGTTTATATAGTTTTGGAATTAGTTGTTCTTTAAATGTTTAGTAGAACCCCCCTTGGGAATCCATCTAGTCCTGGGGATTTTTTGTATGGAACTCATTGATGGATTGATCAATTTCTTTTCCTAATTTAGGTTTATTTAAGAATTTAGATATGCTGCCATTCAATGAATATATTCTTAGTATTAACATTAATGAATTTTCTGTTGTGCTTTTAGCAAAATTAAGTTTTTCGGCTTAAAAATTTTAATTAGTGCTATTTTTGCTTTTATTTTTCTGAGATCATTATTGCTACCTCTCCTTTTGTTATTTCAATTTAAAGAGAATAGATTCTGCTTCAGTTCCTTTCTCCTTCAAGTATAATTCTTGTCAACAAAATATTGTAGGGTTCTTGTTTTTAATCCATTCTGCTATACATTTCTATTTTATTTGGTGGGATTATCACATTCACATTCTTAGTTATGATTTTTAATTAATTCCTTGTAGTGTAAGATAGATTTCTATACCCACCTGAATGAGGATGTTTGTAATGGCAAGTAAAGGCAACTTCCAAGGTTCGGATTACCAGTATAGCAAACCCCATTTTTTTCAGCAAAACATTCACAGAACAGAGAAAGTCAAAATACACTGTAACTTATTCATTTAGCAGGTAAGTTTTCAATTCAATTGCAAAGTACCAAGGTCAAAGGTATCCCACCCCTGGATCAGCAGTCGAAGTAGCCTACTCCTGGGCAGTACATTCATTTACCTTCTTCTCAAGTGGAGAATAGCTTCCAATCATAAACAAAGTACATTCATTTAGTCAATCACAGAGCACAAAAAGGCCAAAGGTTTCACCCCTGGACTCAAAGTAATTACAATACCATCCATTAACACCAAGCACTTTCTCAAAAGGGGCAGGAGAGCACAAAAGGCCACCCACCCTTAAGTTACAACAAGGTTAAGTTATCATTTCAACATTAAAAACCCAAGGAAAGGCCCTTCTTTCATCTTCACTCAAAGCAAGCCCTCAGCAATCTCAGTTCCTGAGGAGACAAGGCTCAACAAAACCATAGCAAGTGTGTTCATCAAGCCACTCTCTGCCTGTAGAAAAGTCCCAGAACCCCTGAAATCCAGGCCCTCTTCCTGGATTTCTGTAAACATACCATAAGAAAATGGTCCTTCAGGGCTTCTGTACCAATAGCAAGGTTCCAGAACCTCTACAACAGCAGCAGTGTTCTTCACCAGCAGGTGAATCTGGCAAAACAACATCAAAACAGACAAACAAAATACCAGCATTACAGCCATGCCTCCTCAGTTCTGGGCAGCTCCAGGTGGCAGTTTTCAAAAGTCCTGGGCAGTTCCAATGGGTCCTCAGCAGTCTTTCTCTCAGAAACTCAGGCTCCACAATACTGGATACTGCTGTCCCAAAGTCTTTCTGGCCTTCTCTCAGTTTGGGCCTCTCTCCCAATTCATGGCTCCTCCCAGTTCAGCCCTTTCTGTTCATGTTAACAAGTCTATCCCACAAGTGGAATTCACAAGCTCTGGGTTTTAACACTCAACCCCCAAACCATGTCATTGCAGGGGCATCTCTGAATTCCGTTTCTATTACAATGCTATTTCCTTTTTGAGCCAATACTGATGAAAACTTTGCCTGCCTCTCCCCTCAAATTTCTCTCCACTCCCAAATCTCTCTCATGACTCTTTTATGTGAGATAATTTACCCCCAGACTATTTCTCTCTTCCCCTCTCTTCCAGTTCGTCTTACTTTTTGCAATCTAATTTTATTTTTTGGACATAATTTCATTGTATTGAACT
The DNA here is from genome assembly GCA_028646575.1 of Pseudocheirus occidentalis. Taxonomy (NCBI): domain Eukaryota; kingdom Metazoa; phylum Chordata; class Mammalia; order Diprotodontia; family Pseudocheiridae; genus Pseudocheirus; species Pseudocheirus occidentalis. Next base: position 9,862 of record JAQQSW010008520.1, read on the forward strand.
CATACTTGTGTTCTATGTATACTTCTTCTAACTCCCTTATTAATAATAATAAACTTCTTAGAAATCCAAACCATCATGTTTTCATATTGGAATAGGAACAATTTAATAATATCAAGCCTCTAACGATTTCTCTTTCATGTTTACCTTTTTATGCTTCTCTTGAGTCTTATATTTAATATTCAAATTTTCTATTCAACTCTGGTCTTTCATCAAGAGTTCTTGAAAATCTCCAATTTCATTGTTTTCATTCTTTTCTCTGAAGGATTGTCCTCAGTTTTTTCTGGGTTCTTTTTGTTGTTTATAATCCTAGCTCCTATACCCTCTGCAATATCACATTCCAAACCCTCCCATTCTTTAATGTAGAAGACTCTAAATCTTGTGTAGTTGTGGTTCCACAATATTTGAATTGTTTCTTTTTGGCTGTTTCTAATATTTTCTCCTTGACCTGGGAGATGGAATTTGGGTATAATATTGCTAAGAATTTTATTTTTTGTTTCTCTTTTAGTAGATAATTGGTGAATTCTTTTGATTTCTACATTGCTTTCTTATTCTGGGTTTGGGGCAGTTTGCCCCAACCTTCTCTTGAAATACAATATCTAGGCTCTATTGTTTGGTCATAGCTTTCAAGAAGTTCAGGAGACTAAATGATCTTTCATATGTGTGTGTACATACATGTATGTACGTATATGTAGGTGTGCATGTATATATGTGCATATATGTGTGTGTGTGTGTGAGTTTATGTATGTGTGTGTATGTATTATTAGATTGTTTTCCCAATGAAAATTTTGCATTTTCTTCTTTTTTCTTCTTTTGATTTTGTTTCATTTTTCTTGATATTTCACATATCCATTAGCTTCCACTTGTCCAATTTTAATTTTTAAAGAATTATTTTCTTCAGTGAGCTTTTGTAGTTTTTTTCCTTTTGACCACTTTCTAAGGAGTTTTTCACTTCCCCAAATTTGTTTACCCTTTTCCTACCACAATTTGTTGAATTCTGATTTTTAAGTTTTTCCCTTCTGTGAATTTTTGTGTCTCTTTTGCCTTTTGATTTATTCTATTTTTTAAATGTGTCATTTTAGAATTTTTTGGTACCTCCTTTACCAAGCTATTGACTCATTTTTTCATAATTTTCATGTATCACTTTCATTATTTTCCCCAATTTTCCCTTTGTCTTTCTTATCTGATTTTTAAAATCCTTTTTGAGCTCTTCTGGGGCCTGAGACCTATTCACATTTTACCTTGATATTTTGCATGTAGTTATTTTGATTTTGTTATCATTTTCTAAGTTTCAATTTTGGTCTTCTCTGTCATAATAACAAATGTCTATGGCCAGGTACTTTTTCTGTCATTTTTTCATTTCCCCAGCTTATTTCTTGACTTCTAACTTTATTTTAAACTTAGATCCTGCTCCCAGGGTGGGAAGTTCCATGTTCCAAATTTCGGGGCTGGGGTTTGTGCTGCAGTTTTCAGAGATAGCTCTGGGGGTCTGCAAGTTCTCAATTCTTTTAAGATAGTATGACATAATGAGAAGTTGTCACTGTTCTTTTGGTCAGTGCTCTGGTTCATAAGTGACTGTAAACACTCTTTTCTCTTTTTGGAATTGTTACCACAATCCCTTCACCTGGCAGTGATCCACATTGACATGGAACTATGATTTTGAACTGGATGCAACAGAGTCATGATTCAAGCAAGAGCAAAGAGTCCTTTGTAATTTCCTATTGACCTGTTGTTTGATTCCCTTGTCATTTTTTGGGCTTAGAGATCTGTAAATCACCACCACTGATTCAGTCACCTCCAAAACCATCTGGGTACTGCTTGCACTGGTATGGCCTGTGTTAGACTGGGTTCCATTTTCACCATAGTGAGATAGGTCTTTCTGAGCTTATATGCTGTCTTGGCCTGGAAAAAATACTTAACTCTTTCTATTTGTTGTTTCTACCCCCTCCAAAGTTCCTTTTGAAATGTTAATTTTAATGTCGTTTGGAGGTGAATTTTGGAGGGCTCAGGTGAATCCCTCCCTTTACTCCACTGTCTTGAATCTACCTCAATTCTGATTGTTAAGATGGTATTTTCTTCATAATTTTTTGTCTTTTTTTTCAAACTGTTGCCTTTTTCATAATGTTCTCATGCTAGTCTTACTCTTTTCCCCATTTTTCCCCTCTACCTCTCCTTTCTGATTTTAAAAAGTCTATTTAATTTTTTTCCAGGAATTCATATTGACCTTGTATATAATTCATATTTTTCCTTGAGTCTTTGCTTGTTGCTGCTTTGATATTAGTGTCTTCTTCTGGGTTTCTGTCTTGTTTTCGCTGTTACCACAGTAACTTTTTCTGGTCAAGTATATTTTTTGCTTATTCATTTTTTTCCAGCCTTTTTCTTGACTTTTGACTTTGGTAAAGCTGAGCTCTGCTCCCAATGATGAGGGGACACTGTCCTCAGCTTCAGGTCTTTTCTGCTACTGTTTTCAGAACTAGTCATAAGAATCTCTAAGTTTTCAGTGTTCCCAAGGTGTTCTGAGCTGGAAAGAGGTTTGAAATCAACTTTTGGTCAGTGTTCTGCTCTTTACTCAGGAAGGGATCTTATTTCCCAGCCAGCAGTGATAGCATTCCTTTTGGTCTTTTCACTATGACTGGTTCCCTGGTCTCCTTTTGCCACAATTTTAGTAACCCACTCTGTCTTAGAATTTAGACCAGGGTCCCTAATCCCCATGAGTGACTATTAGCACTCCTCTCCTCACTGGAAAAGTGAGCAAAACTCCTTCTCCCCTCCAATTGCAAGTCTTATTGGATATTTTGGCACTGTGATTATGACCAAGAACTAATATATGGGGAGTGCAAGAGAGTCTTGAAACTAGGGCCAACATAGACCCCTTCACAATCCCCTTCTGACTAATTCTTCAATACTCTCCCTCCCTCCATTGTCTATGGACTGAGAGCTCCTGAAGGTGCTGCTGCAGCAAGCACAGTTGTTTCCAAAAGCAACTTCTTACATTCTGAGCCATGGATTTTGTTGTACTCTGCATTGTGGCCTGCATCTTCGATCTGTCACGCATTCTGGAAGCACACAACTTGCACCTGGAGAAACAGACTTTTCTTGCTGAACTCTTAAGTTGTCTTAGACTGGAAAATCATTTTCCCTGGATGTTTGTTGTTTTTGCCCCTTCTGATGTCAACTTGAGGTGCTATTTTGGCATTGTTTGGAGGTAAAATTTGAAGAGTGAAGCAGATGCTTCCCTACTCCACCGTCTTGGCTCTGCCTCTCCTTATGCTTATTATTTTTCCATACCAAAATTGGGTGAGTATGTTTAACATTTCTTTGACTAAAAGTGAAGTTTATCTGATGATCAGTCTTCCAACTTTTTCTTCCTTCCATCAATACTCTTCTTTTTATGCACATCAATTAAGAGATATATTAAAAATGATCCCTGAAAGTATAGTCTGAAAAAGGACTTTGAAAAAACAAATAAGAGAAGTGGAGGAAAAATTGGGAAGAGAAATGAGAATGATGCAAGAAAATCATGAAAAGAGAGGCAACAACCTGACTGAAGAAAACAACATGTTAAAAATAGATTAACCCAAATGGCAAAAGA
>JAQQSW010008521.1:0-13450 GCA_028646575.1 Pseudocheirus occidentalis
CTCTCTCTCTCTCTCTCTCTCTCTCTCTCTCTCTCTCTCTCTCTCTCTCTTTCTCTCTCTCTCTCTCTCCCCCCCCCTCGGTTTTTTCCTTATATACAGTATTGTTCCTCCTTATTCAGCTCCTTCCTGTTACATCCGCAACAGGAAAGAGTTCACACCTTCTGTTTCTTTGACAGAGGCTTAATCTGTACTAGCCTTTTCTTAAGCAATCTGGTACCCTCCTAATTCTGGGGTCTTAACATTATGATGCAGTACTTAGGGAAGTCATCCCATAAGTTTAACCCACTATAATTCAGAACTCCTGAGCTCAAGAGAAACATCAGTCTCAATCTCCCTTGTAGGGGGGGTTACAACTGGATCAACCTCTTCACTTTGGATAAAGCAAAACCAAGGCCAAGACAATAAAATATGCAGCTAAAATGGATTTAGATCCTATATCTCCCTACTTCCAGTTCCATGTAGATATATACCTGATATATAACTCAAATTATGAAGTTACTAATTTACAAACATTTAACAATGGAATGATACCACAAGCTTTCCTAAGATTTGAATTACTGGGAATTATGCAGGTGTGCTGTTTACACAAGAAATTTCAAATTTTAAGCTCTAAAAAGTCATTGTGATGTACCAGAAAATTAATGTTCAATATGGCCTGATGACTGAAAAAACTGAAAAAAATGTAGAATCATTAGAATACTAATTCAATCAACTTAGGAGGAAATAATCTGAATATGAAGAAAAAGAGAAAGAGAGGAAGAAGGGTAAAAAGACAATTTAGAATGATAGTGGAGGGTGAAGACAAGATGGCAGAGTAAAAGCAGGGACTTGCTTAAGCTTTTCTCCAAACCCCTCCAAATACCTGTAAAAAGTGACCCTAAACAAATTGTATAGAAGCAGAACCCACAAAATGACAAAGTGAAACAAATTTCCATCCCAAGAAAACCTGGAAGGCTGACAGGAAAGGTCTGTTGCACAAGTTTGAGAGAGAAGCACAGTTCAGTGCAAAACATGCCAGCACAGACTGGGCCTCAGTACAACCTGAACAGGCCTCAGGGAATTGAATAACTGGCAGCTGTGGTGGTTTCCAGACTTCTCAACCCACAAGTGACAAAGACTTAGCAGGTCAGTAGGAAATGTCTGTTGAGTCTGGGTGAGAGAGGAGCCTCAAGGTGGTGAGGGACAGTGGTGGTGGTCTTAGCAGCAGCTGCTTCTGAAGCTCTTGGTGCATATATGGTGGGGGAATTGAGTGGCTGATTAGAAGGGGATTGCAGAGATCTCTTTGCTGGCACTGAGACAGAATTCTCTTGCTTTGCCCATACTTGGATCTGGGTCATAGTCATGAATGGTGGTCCTGGGGTGAGGAGAAGTGTTGGCATATTCCAACTTGTGGTGGTCATGGAGAGGGAATCCTCTTCACAGTTCCAAGGCAAAAAAGAGTGCTTGTGGTCATTCACAGATCAGAACACAGGCCAGAAAAGTAGTGATCACCTCTCCTTTGATCATACCACTTTGGAAGAACTGAAAATTTAAAGATTCCTAGAAGTATCTCTGAAAAGAGCTGCGAAAAACCCTGAAGCTTGGGACAGTACAACCTCCAAACTGTAAGCAGAATATTATCTTAACAAATAATTAAAAAGTCAAGTAATTGATTGGGAAAATGAGCAAACAGTGGAAAGAAAACTCTCACAAGGACTATAGAATCTTATTTTGGTGACAGGGAAGATCAAAACATATAATCAGAAGAAGACAACAAGTCAAAGCTCCTACATCCAAAGCCTCCAAAAAATATGAATAGGTTGCAGGTCCTGTAAGGGCTCAAATAGGATTTTTAAAAATTAAATAAGAGAAGTAGAAGAAAAATTGGGTAGAAAAATGAGAGTGAAAGAAGGAAATCATGAAAAATGAGTCAATAGATTGCTAAAGGAGACCCTTACCAAAACTGAAGAAAATAACACCTTAAAAATAAACTAACTCAAATGGTAAAAGAGGTCCAAAAAACTAATGAGGAGGAGAGTGTTTTAAAAAGCAGAACTGGTTAAATGAAAAAGGAGGTCCAAAGGCTTACTGAAGAAGATAATTCCTTAAAAATTAGAATGGAGCAAATGGAAGCTAATGAGAAATTAAGGAATTATAAAACAAAACCAAAAGAATGAAAAAAGAGGAGACTATGTGAAATATTGTAATGGTAATAAGTTTAACAGATACTTATCACTTAGTAACTTAGGGCAAAGCAGCACCTAGTAACTTAGGGCTAAGTATGGAAGGTGTGAACTCTGTCCATTGTTGAGAAGGTATGAACTCCCCTGTTGACTTGGAAGAAGGCTATTGGCTGAGACAGGAAGCCAGTGCTGTATATAAAGAAGAATTTTAGAGACAGAGGGACAGAATTGGAATTGGCTCCTCAGTGAAGGAAGATTCATGGAGACTGAAGCCAGCTGAGAGAGAGAGGGAGGGAGAGAAAGAGAGTTCCTCTCCCAGTATCTGGAAGCTGACTAAAACATGAACAGGATAAGATTTTGTTTAGTCATGGCCTGGCTGATCCTTGAGTTCCAAGCAGAGAAGTGGTGAAGGATTTGAGATGTGCTGGACCCTGTGAGCTTCGGTGTGTGCCCGGGATTGCCCTGATGACTGGACAAGGACCTAGTAGCTGTCTACCTCTGAGGACTGGACAAGAACCTGGCAGCTATCTGCTTCTGTATCCAGGTGACTGTTTAGTGGATTCAAAAGGGAGCTGGGACCATGGAAGGCGATCCAGGGAATCAGAGAGACCTCCCAGAGTCAAGACAAAGGAAAGGCCTCCCCTTGGACTAAACTGAGGTTTGCTGGAAATTAAAGGGTGGAAAGTTTGTGTGGTTTTCTAATTATTGTATTAGGGACTAATGATATTTAGTAATTGGGAATCTAGCTTAGTGGCTGACTGCTATATGAGTAACAGATTAAGTTAATGGTTGCCCCATGAGTGGAAGATTGGTATATTGTGAATTGCTGATTGAATCTTTAAGTGAAAAAGGTTTCCCCCCTTGGGGAAACTAGGTTATTTTTCTTTTGTTCCTTGTTCTAAATATTGTGACTTTCTGTAATAAGATGTAATATTGAGAATATTATATTGTGAATATTGTACTGAATCTTGATTTATAATGGAATAAACAGAGTGTTCACTATTACTGTGTAGTCTGAATCTTAAAAGCTGTTCACAGTAGCATTTTTTTTGGAATCTGTTTGTGCTTGCCTTTACAAATGTCTCAATGGAAAAACAACTGACCGAGAAAATAGACCCAAGAGAAATAATTTTAAAAATTATGGGACTAACCGAAAGCCATTATAAAAACAAAAGAGCCTAGAAATAATCTTTCAAGAAATTATCAAGGAAAACTGCCCTGATAGTCTATAACTAGAAGGTAAAACTGAAATTGAAATAATCCACTGATCACCTCTTAAAAAAGAGATCCCAAAAGGAAAACTCCAAGAACTATTATAGACAAATTCCAGAATTCCCAGGTCAAGGAGAAGATATTGCAAGTAGCCAGAAAGAAATAACTTGAGTATTGTGGAAACGCAATCAGCATAACACAAGATCTATCAGCTTCTACCTTAAGGGATAGGAGGGGTTGGAATATGATATTCTGAAGGTCAAAGGATCTAGTATTAGAACCAAGAATCACCTACCCAGCAAAACCCAGTATAATGTATGTTCAATGAGAGAGAGGACTTTGAAGCATTCTTGATGAAAAGATCAGAGATGAACAGAAAATTTGACTTTCAAATACAAGACTCAAGAGAAGAATGAAAAAGTTAACAGAAAAGAGAAATAATAATGGACTTATTAAAGTTGAATTGTTTATATTCTTACATGGAAAGATGATATTTGTAACTCATGAGACCTTTCTCGGTATTAGGGTAGTTAGAAGGAACACACACACACACATATGTACACACATACATAATTATGTGTGTATGCATGTATATGTTTATATATGTATATATATGCATGCATGTATGTATGTGTGTATACAGAGGGCCACAAGGTAAGGTGAATATGAAAGGATGGTATCAAAAAATAAAATTAAAGGGGGAGAGGGAGGAATGTCCTGGAAAAAAGAGAAAAGGAGAGGTAGAATGAGGTAAATTATCTCCCATAAAAGAGGCAATAAAAAGCTTTTTCAGTGGAGGCGAAAAAGGGAGCAGTGAAAGGAATGAGTGAGCCTTACTCTCATTGAATTTGTTTTAAGGAGGGAGTAATATACACACTCAAATAGGTATGGAAATATGTCTTTCTATACAAGAAAATAAGGGGGGAGAGATAAAAGAGGGGTTAATAATAGAAGGGAGGGCAGATTGGGGAGGGAATAATTCAAAGCAAATACTTTTGAAGAGAGATGGGGTAAAAGGAGAGAATAATAAATGGAGGGAAGTTAGTCTTCCATAATGACTGTTATGAAAGTGTTTTGCATGACTACCTATGTATAACTTATATCAAATTTGTGCCTTCTCAATGAGGATGCGGAGGGAGAAAGGGAGAGAATTTGGAACTCAAAGTTTTAAAAACAAATGTTAAAAATTGTTTTTACGTGCAACTGGGAAATAAGATATCTAGGCAATGGAGAAGAAATCTATTGCCCTACAGGAAAATAGTAGGGAAGGTGACAAGAGAAGGGAGAGTGAAAGAAGGGAGGGCAGATTGTGGGAAGGGGTAATCAGAATGCATACCATCTTGGGGTGGGGTGAGGAGAGAGATGGGGAGAAAATTAAGAACTCAAAATCTTATGGAAGTAGATATTGAAAGCTAAAAATTAATTAATTAGTAAAAAGATTACAACTCCCCTCTCCAAAAGAAAAAAATAAAAATAAAAATAAAGTGGCATCACAAACCCTAGTCAATCTTGCTGTAAAAATATGTTAAAAATCAGCATAATAATCATAAAAGAAAGAACTCACAGTGATTCAAAGAGTAAAATTAGGTATAATTCTCTTTTATAGCTAAGGAAACCGGGACCCAGAAAGAAACAAGCCTGCTCTAATTGTTGTTGCTGTTCATTCTTCCTTTTTGAAGAGGACTAATGACATTGGGGGATGGGGGGGGGAATGGGAGACATCTTGGTTTACATGTGAATTGGATTTAAGTGACAGAGTTGACCAAAGTTGTCAGCTTTACTTTCTCTTTTAGAGTCATCAAAGTCCAGTGACAAGAATTTTACAAATGTGAAAACTGAAGTGGTTTGTTTGGTTGTGACTTGCTCTAGGCTACGCAGGTACAAGATGGCAGCATCAGGGCTAATTGGGTTCTTTTGCTGTAATTCCAGTATGCTCAATACTGCCCTGTAGTTTTGGACAGCAGGGCATCAGAAAGCCAACTCCATTAGGCAGAGCTCTGGAACTAAAACTGAATGGGAAGCTCCTAAATCCTCCCTTGCTCTTGGCTGACTCTCCCCAGCACACATTCCTGAATGAAATGTTTGTAAAGTAGAAAAGACCAAGCTCAGAAAGTGGCATCTGTGGTTCCCTGCCAGTGTAACTAGCTTTGTAGCAATCAAGTCAGGAAAAAGTCAAATTTAAATAAAATTATAATTGGAATAAATTAAAGATTAAAAATGTCCAAGTGATCATTGCTGTTTATTTTGTAAGAGGCATTAGGGACGTGAAAAGAAGACTGTGACATTATAAAGAAAGATAAAAGTAGTACAGTATCTGCAAGAGCAAACAGTCTCCCGCCAAAGTGGCACTGAGAACTACGTTCTAATTCAGTTAAGGACCTGGAGCTTTGCACAGCTTTATCTTCTGTCTTGTGCTTGCTCTGAATAAATGTCTTGGAAAAAAAAAATTCAACAGGTTGGTTGAAATCATCAAAGCACCGCCCGACCATAGATCTAAAAATTAGGCTTCCCTATCTGTTGGCCCTCCCATTGTGGAGTTCAACATTTATCACAGTCATCAGCAAATTAAACAGTTCCTGGGTGTTTATGGAGGCAGAGGGTAAAGCTGCCAAAGCCAACAAGCAAGGACATTAAAAAAATAAAAAGATTTTTGTGAAAGGCTTCCCCCCCACCCCCAGACTACAAAGACATTTATTTGGCAATAGTTTCTTTCCTCACCCTCCCAAGTCCCTGTCTGCTACTGGAAAAGAGATCCATAAAGTTGTTTTTTTCTTTTCTTTTTAAAAAAATTACATTTCAGGCAAAATAAGCCTTAAGATTCTTAGTATACACTTAAAGTAAAAGATTGAGAAAACAGTATTGTTAATTAAGTCGTAAAAAATCACCTTATCATGTGATCCCCAAATATTTGTGAAGAGAGTGTTTATTTGTACTACCCTTTTGATAGATATTCAGATTGTTTCCAGGGATTTATCCTGGATCCTGTTTTGTTCTTAATTTTCTTTTCAGTGACTGAGATACATAGATAATATACATACATGCTCTTAGATCCAGTGATCTCATTACTGGGACTGAGAATGTTGTGAAAATATTGCTAGTATATATCAATTATGCTGGTGACACCAAACTGGGAAGGAAAGCTAATGCACTAGATTATAGAGTCAGGTTCCACTTAGTACTCCTTAGGCTAGGGTGAAGAGCCAGACTCTAATAAAGTCTAACTGGAATAAAAACAAAGTCCTATATTTGGGTTCCAATGTTAACTGCACCAACACAGTATTGGAGAAATGAGGCTGGACAGTAGTTTGTGTGAAAAAAAAAAGAAAACCCAAGGATTTTAGTAGATGGCAAGCTCAGTATGAAATATGAGATTCTGGCCAAAACTAATTCAATTTTAGGCCACATTAACTGAGACAGTGTGCCTGGAACTAAGGAGGTGAAAGTTCTTCAGTAGTATGGCATGGTCAGACCACATCTTGAAAAAAGCATTCAGTTCTGAATACCACATTTTAGGAAAGTCAGTGAAAAGTTGGAAGACAACCAGGATGGTGAGAGGATTGTAGACTAGTCATATGAGAAACAATTGAAGGAACTGGGCATGGTTAGTCTAGGAAAGAGAGAGCTCAGGGAAAGTGGGGCATGAAAGCTCTCTTCAAATATTTGAAGGACTGACCTGTGGAAGAAGGATTAGATAGATTCTGCGCAAACCTAGATAAACTAGATTTTGCAGGGACATTTTTATTTGCTCAATACTTGTTTTGCTCAATGCTTTCAAGTTTAAAATACAGTGAGACTTTTGGAATAACTTGTATAAGGAAAAATTTCCCCATATGGAATGTATTATATTAGGAGGTTATGAGATCTTCAAGAAGAGGTCGTATGAACACTCTTAGAGGGGTTCTGTAGTGATGGTTCATTCAAATACCAGCCTTGAGATGCTGAGTTTATGTGATTGCCCAACATTCTACTATCGCTTATTCATGTAAAACTAGCCTCATGATAATTTAGGGAAAAGAACTGTGTGGTGAGTCAGTCATAAGAATTGGAAGATGATAGAAAGCTATTTCTATGGCTTGAATGTGGTAAAATTCTTAGCTATTCAAGAAAATAAAAAAATCAAAGGAGATAAAGTAAAACAATTTTGATTAGATAAAGAGCTTTGCACAACAAACAGGAGAATCAGAATAAAATAGGAAAGACAGACTGGAAAAAATAATTGATATCAATATTTTGATAAAAGTCTCATATTCATAATCTATCTATAGATGGATCTATCCATAGATAGATCTATAACCTAGATTTTATGATTAATAAAATCTTATAGCATATACGAAAATGACACAAATTTATATGAATTTTTATTCCCCAAAAAGATACATGTTCAAAAGATACGAACAGTTAGCTCTTGAATGAAGAAATACAAATTATAAAAGAGTAAAAACAGTAAGGAAAAAAGAAGCAAAATTGATTCCTGGTACAATGTTGGGTGGGGGAAAAGTATTATTATTGACCTGCTGGTGAAGTTGTACATGTGCTCAATCTTTCTGAGAGGCAATATTATATTACTTGCAGAAAGCCCCAGAATTCATTCTTTTAGATCCACTCATCCCACTACTGACTGTATTCCCAGAATATAGCAAATATATTAATAGCAGTATTAGAGAAAGTCTGAACAAACTTAGCATAGGAATATAACAGAATAGTATTAGAATATTATAATAGTATAAGAATGGACGAATGGGCAGAATTCAAATAAATGCAGACAAAACAGGCATGAAGTGATACAATATGAAAAAAGTAGATGTACAAGAACAAGAGGCCTGTCAATGAGTTTACAGATTGGAGCTCAATTACAAGACAAAAGTTTGTGACGCTGACATCTGTATAAAAACAATAACTTTTATTTTTTAACCAGATCTTTCCTATCATTTAGTTAGTGCAGGGAGTTCCCACTAAGAAAAATTTTCTTTTTCAAATGCAATTTATAATTTTAGTTTCTTGGGGGCAATGACAAGGTTAATGACTTGCCCATGGTCTCACAGAGCAGGTGTCAGAGATGGACTTGAAAATAGATCATCTTTGCTTTGAGGTCAGCTCTCTCTCTTCTATAATATGCTTGCTGCCCCTCAATAATAAAATTTAAGTAAATAAAAATAAAGTAATAGCAAGAAGAAACATTTGGAAAAAGACATACAAAAAGGACAATTTCAAAGGGGACTCAAAAAAAGCAAAACAAAACATGGTGATTTGTGTAGCTTTGCACTCTATACATAGTGGAAGTCTTACTATTTTTGGTACAATCTTGGTAATTGTGGTTGTTTCTTATTTGTAAATTAAGATATTTTCTGTGTTGATGACTGTTAAGTGTATAATTATAAAATCAGAAAATGTATGGAAAGGTGGTGTTTTGAATTTGTTGGAGGAAAGCACTGATCCACCCATGAACTATAGCATCATTTTTGCTTAAATTATTGAATCCTGGCATTTCTTAAAGTATTATGGGGGAGTGGGGTGGAGTTGAGTGGATATACACAGAAAGGAGCAAATGTGCAGTATATTGCAGTCGTCTCTTGGCTCTATCTAGTTACCTTCCACTCTGGTAAGACCCTTCTAAGAGGAATTTTCTTAGGTTTTAGGTTTATAGCAGTCTGGCCAATATGTTTATAAGTTAGCACTCAGTTGTTAGACAAAGATATCTGAGTAGTATTATATTAAATTTCTACTCAACTAATCTTTAAACCTTGAAACTGCTTAAAAGCATTTTTAGTTTACAGTCTATATTCATTGAATTTATAATTAGCCACTGCTGAGAGCTAAACTAAAACTATCTAATTTAACAGGCAAGGAGGTTAACCATGTTGCATTAGGTCTATCATCTAATCAAAAGGCTGTCCCTAGTGGGAAGAAGTAGGGTTTTCAAAGCTGAAAGAAACAAAATTGCTTATTGTTTGGGAAATGATAACTCAGAGACCGTAAAATGGATAAATGGGTTTTTCTGTTTTTCTGTAATAAGTGGATTAGGGGAAATTAAAGGGAAATGCTGTATGTGCCTAACCTTTGAGTAGTTCTCCATAGTAACTCCAGCACAAGTTACTAATTTAGTAAATAAGTATAGGTCAATGAAAAATAATTATGTCTATTTTATTATATACAGTAGATGTGCCCCTGAAGAAAAAGGTATATAAGTCAATGTATACTTTAAATTGACTAAGACAGATTAGTACTTAAAGAACCTCAATTAAAAGAACCTTTTGTATCCTGTAAAATTATCATTCAATTTGTCTGTTTTAAAAAACTGAATTTTGATATGAAGTATCTGATCAAAGCAGGTTGACCTGTATTCAATTGTTTGAATCTATGAGCACGTTTGATTTGGTTCCAGAAAATGCTCTGTCTTTGACACTGCTACCCAAGGAGTTTTCCTAATGTTTGGCTAAGAACACATCATTAATGTACTGAAAACGTCCAATAGCTCAACATTTTCTTTGAAATGAAAAGCATATATTTCTGACTATGGCATTCAGGGCCATCCTATCTCTGTATCATCTTCATGCCTCTGTTTTTGCCTTCTCCCATACCTAGAAAGGAGTCCATTTCCATCTCTTGAAATTTCTTCCTTCCTTCAGAGTCCTACTCAAAGTTGGCCTTCCCTAATTCTTTCTGCCAGGTGAAAGTGTTCTCTCCTTCCTCACAGCCCTTTTCCTGAATTGTTCATCTGACTCTGAGCTTTAGCACGATGGTTAATGCACTTCACGATAGCTACATTTATGTAGGGTTGTAAAGTTTACAAAATACTTAACTTGTAGACACCTCATAATGTATTCAATATGTATTCATCAACAACTCAAAGCAAAACATTCATAGAAAATAAAGGTACAGCATTCACAATGTTACAACTTATCACAAACTCAAAATATAGCCATATCACAACTCAACAGTTTATCACTAAAATGGCCACATAGTTTTCACCAAAGTGACCACACAAAACAAAGTACATTCATTTAGTCAATCACAAAATCCTTAATTCAATCACAAAGTACGAAAGTCAAAGTTCTCCACCCCTAGGTCACAGTAAATCATAATCTTCTCAGTCAGTACACAGTGTCCAAGTAAATTCTTCTTTCAGCTTGACTCAAGGCTGGCTCTCAGTTTCCATGATTCCTCTTCCATGGTCCCAGCTCCAACTGTCACCTGAATTCAAAGGCAGGCAGCTCCCAGTTCCTTGTGCAGCTCCTTGTCCAGTTCTTCAAACAGTTCCCATTCCTTATTGAAGTTCACAGTGTCCAGTCCACCTCAAGCCCTTCACAGTTCTTGTTTCTGGGAAGACACAGCTTGACAGAGCCACAGTAATATTCACTCACATTGCCAGTACCATCATCAATTCACTATCTACCTGTGAAACCAACTCAGACCCACTAACAATGTCTGAGAACTCAACACAAATCATCAACATAGAAATCAACACAAACTCACAAACAAGGTAGAAGAGGTCAGCACAAATCATCAGTAAAGTCCCAGGACCTCCAAAACCCTCCTCCAGGACTTCTGTAAACATACAACCAGAAAAATTCTCTTTCAGGGCTTTCAGTAAGGTCCCAGGGCTTTTGCACAAAACATCACAAATATCAACAAAGATAGAGCAAACAGAGTGCCAGGATACTACAAGTTTTCTCCTTCTTGACTCTGCCACCACAAGAGTCCTCTCCTCAGTTCTGCTGCTCCTAGCCTTTGCCTCTCCTTATATATGGTCATTAGCTCCGTGTTCTGCCCCTTCCTGTCACATCAGCAACTTCCTCCCAAGGTGCTAAGTACTTCTGTGTTAATTACATAGCTTAAACAAGGTGTTAACTTGAAACAAAGTGTCAAGTACCTGTTTACTTGTCAATATAAAGGGGCATGGAAGATCTTCAGATTCCATTAACATTACAGCTTTGTATCTCTGCTGACTAAGGACACCTTAAGGACAAGTGATTTATAAATGTTGGATTGAATTGGCTCCTGGTTTTGCTTTGCTAGAATATGGTGTTAATTAAAGACATCAAAATAAGCTGGAGCTCTTCTTACATTCACAGAAGTTCCAGGAGCTCCTCTTGTATTGGTAGATAAAGGATTTCTAAGCAAAAATTCAGTTCAATATGCCATTACATAACTAGTGTCTTCAATATTATTATGGTGGAATAAAAAATAAAAAAATTCTTTAGTAATATATATGGTTGCAAAACAAACCAAGTCCAAGGCTCTCAATAAAGCAAGGACCCAGAAATTAGGTTTCTCAAAATTAATAATCAATTTAAAGGGAATAAAAAACAGGAAACACAATTATTGGGATTGAGACATCTGGTTTCTCATCCTTTGAGGGGGGCAAGAGACTGAGTAGAGGAGGAGAGGGGTGTTCTTGTAACATTCTTTAAGTCAGGTGACAATGAGATGGAGGAATATTCTTTTGAAACCTAAATTAGGTGACACTTCACAGAATGGTGGACTGTTGTTCATCCATCATTCTTGAAAAGGATGAATGACATCATGAGGGTGAGGTCTTGACTTGCAAGTGAACTGCAGGGCTGTGAAAAGTTATCAGCATCACTCTCTCCTCAGAATCATCCTGAATCCAGTGGCAAGAAATATCTCAGGATGACTAGTGATGGCTCCTGATGTAGCAAGAGACCTGGGTCTTATGCTGAGATACCTCTGCTCTCAGTTTGAGGCAACATCCATTGAGTGATCAAAGGTTAGGTAAGAACTGAAGAAAAACATGGCCTACTCTGCCTTCTCAAAAGAATCAATATAGGAGGGAAGACCCTCAGGATTCCTGTCCAGAACAGAAATAACTGCTATTTACACTTACTCTAAGCCATAAAAACCCAAATAATGAGCAAATGAGACTTGGACTGGGACATATTATTGGCCAATCAGTGAGAATCAGTGATCTGAATTTAAAGGCATGATGAAGTAGCTTCATTTGAATCCCACTGGGTTTTGTTAAAACATGGTTTTCTTAGTCTATATTTTGAGAAATCATAAATGAAAACTACAGAAGACAAAAGAGTTGATTGTTCCAGTATTTTTTTAAATGATAGAATAAGATTTGGGGTGGAGTCAAGATGGTGGTATAGAAGGAGGAAAATGCTGCAGCTCACACATAGCCACCTCAAATACCCATGAAATATAACTCTAAAAACTTTTTAGGGCTCCAAAATTCACACAAAAATACAGAAAAACACATCTCCCGCTGAAGGCAGCTTGGCAGGATCAACTGAATAGGAAGGGATGATACTTTAAAAGGTGAAATTCTGAGGTGGGAGAGCATTAGATTAAGAAGAGACAGGGAGAGACAGAATGGAGTTAATCATCTCATATAGAAGAGGCTAGGGATAATTGTTACAATGGAGGGAAAGAACAGGAAGGCAAAAGGGAAAGGACAACGTTACTCTCACTGAATTTGGCTTAGGGAAGGAATGATATAACCTCTTTTTTAATATAAATTTTTTATTTTTTTTCTTGTTTACATCATTCATTTCCATGAGATTTTTAAGTTACAAATTTTCTCCCCATTATTCCCCTACCCCAACCCCAAACCAGGGATCCGACCGTAAAGCCCCTCCCCCAATCTGCTTTCTAACTTTCTGGTAGGGCAGGGAGAGTCTCCCTATCCCAGCCCCTGCATATCTTAATTCCTAGTTGCATGTATTGCAGAGCTTTAAATTCTAGATTCTTTCGGCTCCTCCATTGTCACCCACCCCTTCTTGAAGGACAGGCAATTCAGTACAGGCTGTGCATGTGTAAGTACACAGGACATCTTCACAGTGGACATATTGTGACAGTCTGTTCATATGTCCCTCCTTCCTATCCCTCCTCCCCTTGTTCTGTTCTCTACCCTGTTCCTGTCCCTTTACTGAAATATGTGCTTCCAGCATCCCTCCCCCAGACCCTGCCCTCCCCTCCATCATCCTGCCTCTCATCCCCATGCCCCTTACTCTCCTGTGTGGCATGATACCCAGTTTAGAGTTTATGTCATTCCTTCCCTAAGCCAAATTCAATGAGAGTAAATGAGAGTAAAGTTGTAACAGTTATCCCTT
>JAQQSW010008522.1:0-13450 GCA_028646575.1 Pseudocheirus occidentalis
AGGTTGTTGACTCTCTTTTCATGATCTTCTCACATCATTCTCATTTCTCTTCCCAATTTTTCCTCCACTTCTCTAATTTGTTTTTCAAAGTCCTTTTTCAGTCAATCTATCACCTCTAGACATTCTTCAAGTGTCTTGGAAGCTTTTGGTGTGGGAATTCTGACTATGTTTTCTTCCTCTCGTTCCATGCTTTGATCCTTTTTGTCCACAAAAAAGGATTCTGGAGTTTTATTGCTGTTCTTATTTTGCTTCTTTTTCCTCATGTTGCCCAGTCAATTAATTGGTTGGTTTTTTTAAGCTTTGTGGAACTCTGCTTCCAGGGGGGAAAGCTCTGTTCCAGATGGCTGGGGTTTTTCCCACTGCTGGAGCGATTAGGGGGTGTTTCAGCTTTGGCTTGCTGAAAGCTCACCCCAGGACCACCACCCAAGATCTGGATCCATGCCACTCAATGCAAGAGCACTTGGACCTGCTCAATTGACTCAGCCCCCCTGAGGGGTCCACAGGCCAGGGGCTCTGAAGCAGCCCAGTGGGGGCAGCCACTGGTTACAGCAGTTCCTGCCCTTCCCCCACTGCTTCTTTGCCCTGGGGGCAGGTTGGCCAAGATGCTTTTCCTCCCCCAAATTAAGTTTCAAAGTTCCACTTTCACTGACCTTCTGTAATCCTGGCTTTCTAGATGTGAAAATCCCTACAGGTGCTGTAGATCTGCTTCTTGGGGTAGACTCACTCTGCAGCTTGGGAGGCTCAGCTCCTCCTCATCACCCTGAGGCCTGGCCACGGTTTTGGTGTCAGGCTGGGCTGGTCTCCACTCCTAGCCTGCCAGCCTGTGAGATGAGCCCCTGCTTCCGAACTGCCTATCTCTAGTCCTTGTTTTTCATGCCTTGGTAGAAGTGGAGTTGCTCCAGGTGTTGTAGATCTTCTCTCTTGTAGACTGGCTGCAGCTTGGCTCGGTTCCTCACACTGCCCTGGAGTCTGGCCGCATTTCCATTTCAGGCTGGGCTGGCCTCGGCTCCCTCTTGCCAAGCTGCCTTCAGCAAGAGATGTATTTTCTGTATTTTTTGAGTTTGAGAGACCTAGTCTTTGTTCAGAGTCATATTTTACGGGTATTTTGGTTGGTTGTATGGGAGCTGCAGAACCTTGCTGCTTCTATGCTGCCATCTTGGCTCCCTAATCTGTTTTTATTTTCATGGAAATGAATATGCCAAAGGAATCTCCCAACTGTTTCTTATCTTCTGGTTTCTTCAGTGATTCACAACCTTCTCAATGAGCAGAACCAGGAAACTTTTCATTGATAGACTTTATTTTCATTGATAGACTTTCACTGATAGACTTTCTTGGCAGTACTGATGGGTTCTCATCCACTTTGCGTTTCTCAAAACAGCCATGTTGCTTCTTTCTTCTCCTCTTCTCTTTCCTGATCCTGCTCTCTTTTTGGCCCTCTCCCAGTCCTGTTCTCCCTCTCTCTCCTGTTATCAGTTCCAATCTTGCTCCCTTTCACAATATTGCTCCCATTCTTTTTCCCTTAGAACCTTAATTGTTGATGATACGTAATCTCCAAAGTCTTTAAAAATGCTCACATCAGACTCCAAGGATTTTCTCTTATCCAACTTTCCTTTGTCCTTTTCTTTCTGCTTCTTATTTCTGGTGTAGTCACAAGTAGGAAAGGACTTGTATCAGGTGGCTGATAATGATATCCTTTATGGTCAGTGTGGTCTGAGCATCCATGGTAGGATAATAAACTTTACTCCATATAAGTGCAGTGGGGATATCTGTGTCTGCATACTTATCATTCATATCTACCATATAGACCATGTGACCTGGCAGAAACAGCTCATTTCATTCACAAGCTTTGTTCTTGAAGAGCATTTGACAAACACTACTGACCAAATGCATCTTAAATGCAATCTCATTCATAGGATCTTCATTTTCTTTGTTTCCTTCTGAGGTTTATCATCTCCTCTTCTTTTTCTTCACTCACAATCTCAGTATGAACCTTCTGGAGAAGGGAAAAATCTAAGTCTTTCACCAAATGAGTGTGTTCCATGTCACCAGCCAAAAACCTGGACTCTTGCATCAGCTGCTCCCTCCTCTCTGCAGTGGATTTGTCAGCCTCAGCAGTAGATTCCATAGCTCTGTAATTAGCAGTGGTTCTGATCAATTCTGTTTCCTCACATTCTTGTTCACACCATCTCTGTCTTCTTTGGCATGGTCCCAAAACTTTTCTGCTACCTTCATTTCATGTTCAACTTCTTGTTGATGGAGTTTGGCATAGTAGCTTTTCTTTTTTCTTCTTCATGCTGCTGGATCTTCATCCTTGTTGTATTCCCTTGCCATGTCATGATGACTAGATTTGGATGTTTGCAGATGTCAGTGAAGCTCTAGGTATCACAAGAAGTTTCCTAAGGTCTTTCTACATCTTTTGGAAATAATTTATTTCCTCATTTCTTATAATACATTACATTAATATACCACAACTTCTTCAGCCATTTCTAAATTAATGTGTATCCCCTTAGTTTCCAGGGTTTTTTTCTACCACAAATATAGGCTCCTATAAATATTCAGCATAGAAAATCAGTCTTTTAGGCTAATTTGCTATTAATTAATAATTCATAAAATGATAAAAATTAAGTATTTTTTCTAGATTGTAAAAATGGATGAAAAGTTCCTCTTTTCTATTGCCACTCTGACCACCATAATTATTGTCTTTTTACTTCTTTTCTGAATTATTATATTAGCTTTCTAACTCATTCTTCTTACATTCCACTGATAGATCAATCTTCCTAAAGTTCTGCTCGTGCTATTCCCTTATTAAAAAACTTCACTAACTTCATTGCTCCTTAAGTTAAAAGTCAAATTTGGAATTTAGGGGCCCAAAGAATATAGCTCTAGTGAACTTTTCTTGATTTATTTCTTACTGCATCTCTACCTATATAGTTGTTTGTCTTGTTTTGAAGAGGACCAATGATATTCCGTGATGTCTTGACTTGCTTGTGAATGGAATTTAAGCAAGGCAGAGTTGCACAAAGTTCTCAGCCTCACTGTCTTTTCCAGAATCGAGACAAAAGGCAGATGACTGGAGATGGCCAAGGATGCAGTGTATAATTTTGGCGACTTTGTTGTCTGATCAAGCGTAAGTGCTCCACAGCACCTGCTTTAAGCACCTTCGTGGCCATTGGAACCAATTGTTCTCATCGGCCCATTCTGCCAGAGAAAGTCTTCACATGCTTGGGGTAGACATTACCCTAACACATTGATGGGTTTTAGGTTTGTTATTTACATACTCTACAGAAAAGCAAAATGGCTTTAGTGGAAAAGAGTACTGGACTTAAAATCTAAGAAGAACTAAATCTGAATCCTATCTTGGATGTTTCATCACTTTATGATCTTAAGTCATTTCATTTCTGTGCCTTTATCTTCTCATTTATAAAAACAATGATATTTGCAAAACTTACCAAATGAGGGGGTGAGGAAAGTGCTTTGTGAGCTCTATAGTATTGTATAGATGTCAATTTTTATCAGCTAAATTGGTCACTCTTCTCCAAATAATTCCCACACTTTCTGTCCTTTATGATTTTGCTCATGCCATTCCCTCTGGCTGGAATGATATCATTCATCTATGACTGGAAATCCTACCAATCTTTTAAGGTTCATCTCAAGAGGCCATAAAAATCTTATCTGAAACTCTAACAGGATCAGACATCAAAAACACCAAAATTATTCTATTTTTGAACTCCCATGACACTCTATGATTCTCCTAGGGCAAGTCTCATAACAATCTCATTGTTGAGCAACAAATTCAGTGAATAGACTGAATAGCTATTATGTTACAAGGCACCACCTGGCCTAGGTTCTACAGGCCATACTCAGTTGGGTCTATTGTTCTTGTTTATGTTTTCTTATAAATTTCCCATAGGTGGTAATGTACTGGAGGTCTTCCTCAGTTTCTCTATTGCATATGTAAATGGAGCACTTTGACTGCCCAACCACCATTCTCACTGTTGGCCTGTGACTAACCTATTATTTTCTTGTCATTCAATTTCTTGATTTAAAAAAAATTCCTACTCTTCTCTGACATTTCTCATTGGTTATATACTGTGGCCTACACATACCTACTATGTGTCTTTCCATTGCTCTTTGTAGAATGTTTTATTCATGTTTTGTTCACATGTAGCAAAACTGGAAGAATGTTGTTATTAAAAAAGATGGACTCTGATTTTATGGGATTTAGGGGCCATTAAAAGAGTTTGGTAATGTAGGGAATCTAGCTTCAAAATAGCTTCTCCAGTTTCACTTGGGGACCAATTTATCATCCATCTATACTGTTTGTCATGGATGTTCACATTGATGGACAAACATTGTAGGTAGTTCATTCAAATGCATATTATAAACAGCAAAAAATATTTATCATCCATGTGGTCTTTCCTATGAGGATGATAAGGTCAAACTCTTTTAAGTGGTTATGAATCTCTTTAAGGAGACTCTGCAATGATCTAGGGGTGGATACAATCACCACAATGCCATTTATGAGTAGGAATATCTGGAAGACTTCAACATCCATAAGCAATATCTCTTTAGTTTCGAATTCTGTATTGGCTCTTATCTCATTTGCTTTAGTCCTCATGTATTAATGATTGGAGAATCAAGTAACAGGTGATTTTCTACCAAATTGAAGGATTTTTTTGTATAACCAGTAAATAATAGGTATAGTGAGACCTTTTATTCTTCACATCTCACAATAAATTGTGAAATGGAAAGAATGCTGGTTCAAAGTTGAATATCACAAGCAAAAGAATACCTTTGATTTGTATATAGCTGTTCTTCATGAAATTTTTGCATAAATGAGAGAGCAGGGATACAGGTAAATAATTATTGATATTCTCTCTGATAACTTTTTAGGGGTGTTAATGAGGTATGCAAGTCCTCCTTCCCCAAAAAACCCCACAACTTTTATATTTCCTTCTCATTTTGTTTACCATCAATGTCCTCACAATTGCTTCCTCCATAGATTTTTCTCTCAATACATTTTTTCCCATACGTTTTCTCTTTGGTGTCATTTCTACCTCTATTTTAAGTACATATAGAACTATTATGTTAGAGTCCAAAAGGTTCCATTGCTCTTGGTGAAAAATTCAGTTAAAATAACGTTTCCCCATATTTGTTCTACTTTTTGTTCCTGTGTTTTCATCCTTTAGGATGCCTTTGGGACATCTTTGCTTAGTTGTATGTCTTACCAAGCTTTTTAAAAACTGATTTTATTCTCCACTTCTTCACTCTGCTTTATAAGACAACATGGATTTATTATAGTTTACCATCCTTCTTTTTTAAAATCTTGCAGAGAAGTTTTAACTCAGCGTAACCTTTTGTAGCAATCTTTATCTGGCAAGTCAGCTGTGGTAGCAATTAACTCACATTTGTAAAACTTCTTTATAACATTATTGGTATCAATATTTCTTCTATTCATTTCCCTTTTTGATTGTCTATCACTTATTTAACTAGTTTAGGATCGAGTTGTTTGAATTGTATGCCATATATTTTTTCTCATTAATGTTGTTTCTTCTTGTCTTTTACTCATCCTAATGTTAGCTCTAAGAAGCTAAGGGTCAGACTATATGAAGACAGTGAATTCAAGAATAACACCTATATCAATAACACTTTTTTTCTACCCATAAAATAGAGTCCGTTTTTGGTTTTTTCTTTTTTTTTAGATTTTCCAGATTATCATCTGTGACTGCTTTATTTATTTATACTTTTTATTACTGACACCTAAATGCAAAATAAGAAAAGAAAAAGACAACTATTATAAGCTTAAATACAAAATTAGAAAAGAAAAAGCAAGTCATATTCACAGCAGAACATAAGAGCATATTGAAAATATACAGCAAAAAAATTCCATTTCAAGAAAGCCTGTATAATCAATACTATGGATTGTGTTGAGAGCTGTCCACATATTCTTTGTTTCCTTGTTAGTTTTCTTTTGTTTTCCACAGCACACTTTTTACTTTGTTCTTTTTCTCCCTTCCTCCCCTCAACCCCAAGAAGGCTACAATTAATAGTGGATTTATTTATATGTCAATATAAATATTAGATGCATATTTACACATAAGTTCCCTAACAAATTCTACTTCTGATCTTTGTTTTTATGTTTGTGTATCTCTTTCATTTCCTATCCCTCCTAACTCCTATACTCTACTTCTACATGATACCTTGCACATCTATTATTAAACTTACAACCTCCTTCAAGGATCCCCCCTTATCCCCCCATTCCCATTAATCTAAACACTTTTCAACACCCCCATATATTATTCCCTGTCCCTCTCTTCTAGAGATCCCACCTTATCCTCTCCCCCTCATTATCCTACTAGCATTTTATTCTTTCTGAATTTAGGAGATTTTTATACTCTCTCTCTCTCTCTCTCTCTCTCTCTCTCTCTCTCCATCTCTCTGTCTCTTTTTCTCTCTCCACATATTCACACACACATGTATGCATGTATGTATGTATTATTCCCTCTTGAACCCGTTCCCTATGAAAATGGATTTCCAGAACTAACAGCCTTCCTCCCCTGTCTAATCCCTCTGTCTCAGTCCTTCCTCTTACACCTCATTTGTACAATTACTCTTTTTATCTATTCCTAAATGGTTCTATTTTAAAAGTCATATTATACTCAAGTCCACCCCAATCTTTCTTACCAACTACCCAAGTACTAGTAACAGTCTTAGACATACATTTTACATTTTAGATACATAACAAGTAAGCTGTCTGGCCTTTTTAAATACCTTGTAATTAGCCTTTGATATGTACCTTATATTTCACTTGGTTCTTGTATGTCAAATCTTCTATTAAATTCAAGTTGTCTGCTTTTTTTTAAACAAAGTCCTGAAAGTCTGAATGTTCATTAGACATCTTTTTTTCCATTCAGGATTATGCTTAGATTTTCTGCGTATATTTTGGTTGGAAGCCCAGTTCTTTTGCACTTCCATATGTAATGCTCCAAGACCTGCGACCTTTTAGTGTCACCAGTACTAGGTCTTCTGTAATTCTAGTTGTGGCAACACCAAATTTAAAATGTTTTTTTCTTGGGGCAGCTAGGTGGCGCAGTGAATAGCGCACCGGCTCTGGAGTCAGGAGTACCTGAGTTCAAATCCGGCCTCAGACACTTAACACAAAAACTAGCCGTGTGACCTTGGGCAAGTCACTTAACCCCAACTGCCCTCCAAAAAAAATGTTTTTTTCTTGTTCCTCATAATATTTTGTTCTTGAACTGGGGGTTTCAGAATCTAACTATAACATTCCTGTGAATTTTCTTCATAGGTTCTCTTTCAGGTGGTGATTGGTGGATTTTTTCTTTTTTTTTAAATCAACCTTTATTTATTTTTAGTTAACATCATTCATTTCCACAAGAATTTGAGTTACAAATTTTCCCCCCATCTTCCCCCTACCCACCACCCCCAAACAGTGATCCCACTGTATACCCTCTGCCCCAATCCGCTGTCTCCTATATCCTCTCCCATCATCCCTCTGACTCTGGTAGGGCGAGATGGATCTCCCTGCCCCAGTGCCTGTATATCTTACTTCCCAGTTGCTTGTAAATAATAATGATAATAATAACACATATAATATATATTTTAAGCATTTTATTTTAAAACTTTAAATTCCAGATTCTTATCCTTCTTCCCTCATCACTCTCCCATAATGGGAAGACAAGCAATTCAATACAGGCCATATATGGGTAGTTATGCAAAACATCTCCACAATGGACATATTGTGAAAGATTGATTATATTTCTCTCCATCCTATTCCACCCTCCACTTGTTCTATTCTGTACTTTGTCCCTATCCCTTTACAAAATTGTGTGCTTCTAAAAACCCTCCCCCACAACCTGCCCTCCCCTCCATCATCCATCCTCCCATCTCCTTCCCCCCCACTCTCCTGTAGGGCAAGACACCCAATTTATAGTGTATGTCATTCCCTCCCTAAGCCAAATACAATGAGAGTAAGGTTGACCCATTCTCTTTTGCCTTCCTTTCTTCTGTTCCATTGTAACAGTTATCCCTTGCCTCTTCTATTGAGATAATTAACCCCATTCTGTCTCTCCCTGTCTCCTTTCATTATATTCCTCTCCCACCTCTCAATTTCACCTTTTAAATATCATCTCTTCCTATTCAATTGATCCTGTGTCCTCTGTCTATGTATACCTGTACACATATATACACACACTGAGATGTTTCATACTCATATATCCTCCTTTATAGACATATATGTATGTATACACACACAAGGGTAGTTGAAGGGAATATAAATGTGCTCATTTATATTCCCTTCAACTATCCTCATGCTGAGAAAAGTTTTATTAGTTATCATTATTGTTTTCCCATGTAGGCATGTGAATAGTTCATCTTTGATAAGTTCCTTATGATTTCTTTTCCTTGTTTACCTTCTCATGCTTCTTGTATTTGAATGTCAAACTTTCTATTCATCTCTGGTTTTTTCATCAAGTTCTTGACAGTCCTCCACCTCACTGAATGACCTATTTCTCCCTGAAACATTATATTCAATTTTACTTGGTTTTAATCCTAGCTCCTTTGATCTCCAGAATATCATATTCCAGGACTCTTCTTCAGATCTCCTCTGATTGTCCCTGGATGCCCCCTGTTCTACCCCTACTCTTATTTATTTCTAGTACTCAATATTCACCCTGATATACTGTTTTCTCTTTTGTGGGGGAAAATCTTGAGAGCTAAGAATTCTCTGGCCTCTTCTACCATCTTCCCAGGATCCTCTCTTTTAGTCCCTAGCAATTATTTTCTTGAAAAAAGTATTCATAGGGGTGGCTAGGTGGCGCAGTGAATAGAGCACCGGCTCTGGAGTCAGGAGTACCTGAGTTCAAATCCGGCCTCAGACACTTAATACAAAAAACTAGCTGTGTGACCTTGGGCAAGTCACTTAACCCCAACTGCCCTCCAAAAAGCAAAAAAAAAAGAAAAATGTATTCATAATATAAAGGTATAAGGTCTCATTTTAATCAGCGAATGTTTGTCATTTTTCATTCCTTCTTCCAAATCCTTTTTTCCTTTATATTTCTCTTCATCCTCATTTCCTCCAATTTTGCATTGAAGTCCTCAAATATTATAAAGTATATTTGCTACCAAAAATCTACATGTGATACAGATATGTAAAAAAAAATCCAAACTGTTTCCATAAGGAGTTTGTAAGTTCAGGGTGAGATGAAAGATAGGGATAAGGATAACATATTCATGTTAGAATATGATGGAATATGATCATTTAAAAATGAAGGTCCATAGTGCTATGAGAAATTTGATGAGGAAGAGATCACCTTTAACTGGGAGAGATCAGGGAAGGCTTCATGGAGAAAGTGGCACCTGAGTTGAAACTTGAAGGAAGGGAGTTACTTTATAGTGCGACAACTGAGTTTGGATTTGATGTATCCTCAGTGGTACTGTGAGGCTTTAACAAATGACACATGACCCATTGCTCTGCTTTTTGCAACCCACAGGTAAGAATTCTGACATTTATTTACTTAATTAATCACCTACAGAGTATGGTACTTAATGCTGTCACCAGGTGGTTAATGGGGAAATGAGAGAGAGGGAAGGAAATTATTTCCTGACATGAGAGGTAATATGGGCACAGGGACAATAGAGTACAAGGTGATAATGGGAGACAGTGATTAGTCTGGTTATGTTAAAATGGAGAGTATGTCAAAGGGAGAAGTTAAACTAAGGTTGGAAATGTAATCAAAGTGTTTTGAGGTCTTTGATAAGTATTAACTAGTCATTGGGAGTCATTGAAAGTTTTTGCATAGAAGAAAGACGTAATGAGATGTGATCAGTTCTTTAGGAAGATCACATGAGCAATAAGATGAATAAACAAAGGAAGAGACTAAAAGCAGGAAGAGAGGTGAGGTGGGAATCTGCATTAAGGTAGCTGCAGTGGAAGTGGAAGGGAAATATCAGATCTGAGCAGTACTTCAGTTGTAAAACCAACAGGACTTGGTGGTGTGTGGTACAAGAGGAAGTGTCAAAAGTGACAGAATTTTTGAGCCTTAGTATTGGGAAGAATAGTGATGCTATTAAAGGAAGTAGAGAAGCTAGGGGTAGGAAAAGATTTCAAGAGGAAGATGATTAATTTAGTGTCGACCTTGCTGAGTTTGAGGTACCCAACAGATCACCGGAAACTTAAGTCTGAGGCAAGGATTGTGAAGAGGTTCATTTGGAAATGGTCTCTATGTAGATAAATAATTAAAGTCACAGTAGTGTATTGAAATCACCAAGGAAGTAGAGGCTGAAGAGGACTACGATTAGAGCTTTGAGAGGCAACCTTGTTTTAAGAGAGGACAAGATGTCAAGCAAAAAAAAAATTCAGAGAAGTACAAGGAAATTAATGAGAATAAAGTGACAAACAAGACAGAAGACAATAGAGAAGATCATTGAGAAGGAAGGGATGATCAACAAGGCCTTTGGTCCCTGAAGGAGGAGAGAGGGCACAGAAACAACAGATAAAATGTCTGAGAAGCACCTAAGTGCAACTTCGGAGTACCAAAGGGATTATTCTGCTTTGGCAGTTCTGCAAAGAGCTTCAACTCCTTGTATTTGGTCTGTGGCTCTGGAGAGAACCTCAATATTTCATTTCCCAAGAGAAAGAAAGAAAGAAAGAAAGAAAGAAAGAAAGAAAGAAAGAAAGAAAGAAAGAAAGAAAGAAAGAAAGAAAGGAAGGAAGGAAGGAAGGAAGGAAGGAAAGAAAGAAAAGAAAAGAAAAGAAAAAGATAAAGACCTGGATCATCATGTCTTCTTAAAGTGTGTGTGTGTGTGTGTGTGTGTGTGTGTGTGTGTGTGTGTACGATTAATGATTATTATTAAATTTCAGATAAGAACAAACTTTTCTGGAGCAGCCATCCCTCCATTCCTTGAATAGTCTTGTAAAAAAGTCAGCATTTTTATTACAGTGGTGGTGATAGAAGCCAGAATACAGGGGGGTGAAAACTGAATGAGTTTTAAAGTGAAGGCAACAAGTATAAATTATTCTTTCTAGAAGTTTAGTGATAAAAGAGAGATAGCATAATATCTTGCAGTGATTAACAGAGTCAAGAAAAGGTTTTTACAGGATGGGAAATGTAAGCATATTTGTATGTTGAGGGAAAAGAACTGGTAGATTGGAAGAGATAGGACATTCATGAGAGAGCTGATGCTGTGTGAATTACCTAATAGAATCCATCTCCATAGGAAGAAAGTAGAGCTGTGATCCAAATGAGTCCATATTGTATCTTTGTGGTATATTCTATCCTTTACTCTTAAGTAAACTTCCTTTTCTTAAATGTTAGATGTCCCATGCATATTTCTTGCTTCATTCCAATACTGAATCTTACCCACAAGATCAGTCTGAGTTAAGACTAATCCAGAATATTTGACATAATCATCAAAATTAGTTCATAATGACCTCATGATTAGCCTTGTGGTTTGAAGTGGGAGGAGAGCAACAGAGAGGAAGGGGATCCTCAGGATATTGGGTGCTCTGACAGGAAAACCTTAAATCCTTTGGCTAATATTCTTCAAGTCACAAATTTCAGGCCCTCCTGATGGACCAGGGAAGGTTACAGTCACTGATGAAAGAGGATAAAAAAGTAAATTTCACTGTATACAGCAATTAGGTGAGATAGAAATGAATATACTGTATATTTAAAAAGCATAGTGTAAAGATGATCAATGCTATTTGTTGAATTTTGACAACTTTACATTTGAAAGTGACTAGAATTTTCAGATCAACCAGCTATGTTAGATTTAAGCCCTTTAAAAATACTGTCAATATGGAGACTGTCTAAGAATCATGTTGAAAGAATTTTGGGGACTCAATATTACATTCAGAAATCCATTAAGGGAGGGCAGCTAGGTGGTGCAGTGAGTGGAGCACTGGCCCTGGAGTCAGGAGGACCTGAGTTAAAATCTGGCCTCAGACACTTTGCACTAGCCATGTGACCTTGGGCAAATCACTTAACCCCAATTGCCCTGCCTTCCCCCCTCCAAAAGTAAAAAAAAATCCATTAAGGACTGTACCAACAGGATTTTTTAGAGACTATTTGATACTGTGAGGGAGGAACTGGAAATGGGAATGCTTAAGCCTCTGCAGGGTCCCAAAATACTTAATGGAATTGGCATGGACAAATGTGCCCTGACTGATTTGCTGAGGACAAAAAGTATTGAAAGGGGAATAGTGAAAAGGGGGAAAGCAAGTGAGTCATTAGTTCTGGGCTTTACCTGACCAATTTTGTTTGATATTATATTAATTTGGTTTGATAATACCAGACCTCAGTTTAGATCTGATATTAGAGGAAAATGAGATACTCATAGTTTGATTTGACAGTTAACTAAAGATTTACTCAGTCATAACAAGAGATGAATATTTAATAAGGATATTCATCAAGGACAACTTGAGTTGATTTGGTGCATTGAGGCTACCTTGCCTCTGAGTTTCCCATGGTGGTATACCAGTCAAACATGGCTGTTTGTCTTCAGGCAACTATGAAATGATATTAGTGGACCAAGTCTTTAGTTCCCTTAGGCAATTACGTCTTCAGGATAGTTTCAACACCTCTTAAGAAAAACAAAACAAAACAAAAAACTATCCTAACCTTCAAGGAAGCAAAGATTGGAATATTGTTCCCACAACGCTCCCAAATCCTGATTTAAGAAATCTTGGGTTACCTCCAGTGTGCCTCATTTGGGGCTCAGTACTGAAGGATTTGGTGCTTTGGAGTGACTCAGCAAACACTGGAGATTTTGTTGTATCCTTCCTCCATGGCAGAGGCATGAGACTGCTTCAAATTAAAAGGAGAAATAGCTTCCACTCTCACTCTGGTATATGTGTCTTGCTTACTTTCTTAGTCTCTGTATCTTCTTTCTGTGTCTCAGTCTTTATCTTCGTCTCTCTGTATCTCCCACCCTCCCTCTCTCTTTCTGTCTTTGTCTTCCGTTTCTTCTCTTCTTTTGTCTCTGTTTCTTTTTTTCTATCTGTCTCCACTTCTTATGTCTCTCTGTATCTGTGGGTTTCTCTTCCAGAGACGGTCCTTGCTTTTTTTTAAATTTCAACTTTTTTCTTGATTACATCATTCATTTCCACAAGGTTTTGAGTTACAAATTTTCTCCCCTTCTTTCCCCTACCCCCAAGCCCAAAACAGTGATCCCACTGTAAAACCCCTCCCATAATCTGTTCTCTTTTATGTCCTCCTCCAACACCCCTCTAACTTTCTATTAGGGCAGGGAAGGTTTCCCTACCCCAGTAGCTGTATGTCTTATTTCCAAGTTGCATGTGGTTAATAATAATTATGTATACATATATATATATACATAAATATATATGCATACATATATATGTATGTATGTATGTATGTATGTTTGTTTGTTTGTTTTAACATTTGATTGTATAACTTCAAATTCTAGATTC
>JAQQSW010008523.1:0-13450 GCA_028646575.1 Pseudocheirus occidentalis
TTGTCCAAACTTTTACAGATGAGAGAACTGAGGCCCAGTAAGGTTAAGCAAACTTCCCAAAAGTCCCGCAGTTGCAGGTCTGAGTCCAACCCACCTCCTTTGGAGTCAGAGCCTTTGAACATGCAGTTAGAGTTGGAAGGAACCTTAAAATCAAAAAATGAGTCAAGATTTAAAGCTAAATCCTCTGACTCCCCTGTTCAGCCCTCACTGGCTCACAGGCAGTTGCCTTGTAAATAATAGACAAGTTTAGAACTTGAGACTTCTTGATTCTATGAAGAATGCTCTGGTCCTTATACCAGCTTGATTCAAATGGGGAGGGGAAGGGAATAAGCATCTTTGTTGTGCTGATCACTTTTTGGAACAGAGTTGGGGTCTGGAGTCAGGAAGACCTGAGTTCAAATCTGACCAGCTGTGTGACCCTGGGCAAGTCACTTAACCCTATTTACCTTATTTTCCTCATCTGTAAAATGAGTTGGAGAAGGAAATGGCTACCCACTCCAGCATCTTTGCCAAGAAAACCCCCAATTAGATCGTGAAGAGTTGGATACAATTGAATAATAACAACAATCATGTTTTCACAAATATGATCTCATTTGATCCTTACAACAGCTCTACAAGGTAGGTGCTGTTATCCCCCATTTACAGTTGAAGAAATTGAAGCAGAGGTTAAGTGACTTGCCCAGGGTCATAGCTAGAAATGATCTAATATTGGATTTGAACTCAAGACTTTCTGACTCTAGATCCAGACTCTGTCAATTGCACTTCCTAGTGACCAACTATATGTGTTTGTTTCAAATACATTCAGTAATTTTGGCGCTAGCAAAATCTTTTCCCGGGAGGCGTGTTTTAATACAAGAATGGTTTGTAATAAATGCAGCTAAGGAGATGATAAGAATGGTTTGTAACTAGCAAGTGGAATGCTCCCAAGGTATGCGGAAAGAATGTATTCTAAGATGAAACATGCAACTTGTCTTTGCTGAATGTGTGCTTGAACAAACCTCCTTTTCTCCATTGGTATAAAGGTTGGCTCAGCTTCCTTCTACCCATTTGCTTCTGGGAGAGAGTCAGGGAACACTGGCATGCCTGGGATCTGTGGTCCTTAGGGAGGGAACTGAAACCCAGAGAAAGGAAAGGATTTGTCCAAGGCATTCAGCCAGTCTAGGGAGTATTTGAGACTTGAACCTAGGTCTTCTGATTTCCAGATCAATCAGTCAGTCAAAAGACATTTATTGACAGTTATGCCTCTTTTACTAAACCCCAATTCTGAGCTCCTTCATGTCAAGACTTGGGTGTTATACCCTTCAATATCTCCCCACAGGGCCTAGGACAGAGGCCTGTATGACTGAAGGTACCAATAAGATGGAAATGAGTAGGGATAAATGTAAAGTCTCACTCTGGGATTTAAGAAGTCAATTTCCTAAGGACATGAGACATAGCTAAATTTTCCCATTCACCTGAAATAGTTGAAGGGTTTTTAATGGACTAGGACTTCAGTGGGATTCCACAGTGTAGTACTGATACTACCTCAGACTGTACTGCCAGAAACACAGCCATTAAGAATGAGAAAGGAATTGATGGTCCCATTATACTCTCAACCCTGGTCAGAAAACACATGTTCAATTCTGGGCACTTCAGCTTAGGAAGTACATTGATAAGCAAAAAATATACAGAAAAAGGCAACCAGGACAGAAAAGGGCAGGCGTGTGTTGGAGCCAGCTTTAACCACGTTTAGATTGTTAGACTGTCTGCATGAAAATGTGTTGTGCTGTCACTTCAGTCTTCAAGACTCTTCAAGACCCTATTTGGGGTTTTATTGATGGAAATGTGGGAGTGGTTTGCCATTTCCTTCTCCAGGTCATTTTACAGATGAGGAAACTGAGTCAAATAGCAGTCAAATGGTCCACCCAGGGTCTGCTGTGCCATCATGATATAGCTTGATACTAGGAAAAACTTTCTGATAACTAGACCTCTTCCAAAATGGCTTGGGCTGTCTCCGAAGCTTCCCCCTCACCAGAGTAGAGGAGTATAGATGTCCACTTGATGAAAAATCCCCTTTTGGGGTTGTGTTTGGACTGGTTGGTTGCTGAGGTCAAGTCCAACATTAAGAGTCTGGGTTTCAATCAAATCTTCAGGATATAAGGAAGGAGGAAGGGTTGCCTCTATCTTCTACCCAAGGAAACAAATAACTGATACCTACCTCCTTCAATTTTGCAAAATGCTGTATATAGAAAGTCTCTTGACAACCATATGAGGCAAGTACTATTCTCATTCCTACTTTACAGATGAGGAAACTGAAGCAGAGAGAGGGAAAACAAGTTGCCCAGAGTCCCACAGATAAATCTGGTCAAGTCTTTCTGATGCCAAGCCCGGTGCCTGATATCTAGGACAGGCTTCCTCTCCATCGGGAATATGGTACATTCCACTCTGGTGAGAGGAGCTGACCTTATTCAATTCAATAAGCAGGGTAGCTGGGGGAGGAGGAAAGGAATCAAGATGGGCTCCCTGTAGGAGGTGGCACTTTAGGTAAGGTTTGGCGGGATTCCATGGGATGCTTGTGAGAAAGGAGAATCAGCACAAAGGTAGAGATGGGAGATGGAATGCCAGGCAGGAAGAACAGCCAGCAGGTCAGTTTGTCTGGAGCATCATATACATGGACAGAGTCATATGCAGGAAACTTGGTTGAAGCCAGATTGCAGTGAGCTTTAGAAGCCAAACAGAGGAGTTGATATTTGATCCAAGAGGAATGAAGGAGGCACTGAAGTTTCTTGAGAAAGGGAGTGGTGAGTCAGAATTCATATATTTTAGGAATTTGTTTCTTCTGGCCAAAATCTTTGAGGGTCTTCTTCTCCCAGACTGATTCTTTTATGAAGGCAAATTAGGCCATCCTTTGCCTCAATTCTTACCTAGCCTTTAATCACTGAATGAGTGTTGCTTTAGACAAACTGAGACCTAGGAAAGCTCTTAGCTTAAAAAGACCAAGGTCTCCCTTTGCATCCAAGGTCATCACCTATGTCTTGACCTATCTCTTGCCTCTGGCCTTCTATAACTCTAGAGGAAAGAGTGAGGCTGATGGCTTTGTGCAGCTCTGCCTCACTTAAATCCAATTCACTTGCAAGTGAAGACATCACCCTCCTGATGTCATTGGCCTCTTCAAGAAAGAAGGATGAACAACAACTTTAGGAATGTCAACCTAGTAGCTGTGCAAAGGATGGTTTAGAGAGAGCAGATGTGATTAAGTTTCCTAATCTGTAGGATTCATTTTAATGAAATTTGAATTGAGGGAAGGAGAGAAGGAAGAAAAGAAAAAAAGGAAGTAAGAAATCTTAAGTGATACCCAAGGTAATAAATTTTGGAGGCAGGATTTGAACCCAGGTCCTTCAAATCTAAACCAATGTTCTTTCCTCTCCCATGCTACGCCCCCCCCCTTCCCCAGAATAGGACTTACCTGAAGAAGGACATCCAACATCCAGGAAAAGTAGAGTCACAGGTTCCTCTAGCAATGAGGAGCTGGAGGGTGGGGAGGAGGGACTTTTAAAGTTCCTTCTAGTTCTAAGACTGTAATCACAATACCCATCCTACCTCCTGAAGCAGCCCATCCCATTGCTGGATAACTCTAATAAATAAGAAGTTAGGAAGAGAGGGACAGAGGGAGGGAAGGAGGGAGGGAGGAGAGAGGGAATGAAAAGAGGAAAGGAAGGAGGGAAAGAAGAAGCATTTTTTACCATCCGCTGTGCTAAGGGCTTTACAATATTTCATTTGATGCTCACAACAGCTCGGGGCAGTAGATCCTATTATTATCAGCCTCATTTCACCACTGGGGAAACTGAGGCAAACAGGAATTAAGTGAGTTACCCATGGTCCCAGAGCTAGTAAGTATATGAATCAGGATTGGAACTTTCCATCCACTGCGCCACCTAGCTGTATCTGTACGTATCACAACACCCAGGGTAAGCCCACTCTTCGGCATCAAGATTGGTGTTAAAAATACCTAACATCAAAAAAAGATAATTCAGCAAAGCAGTCACCTGTATGGAAATGCACCATGACTAAGTGACAGGCAAACAACTTTTCAGGGATGATTCATGATCCTGTCTTAGGAAACAATCTAGTTTTGGTTAGTGATTATATGACTATGGAATGTCAGGGGTAGAAGCAGTCAGGAAGAGGATGATTGAGCTGTTCCAAAATCTTGTTCCTAGTTTCTGCCACTAGAGAGAGCATTGACTTCTGTTTCTCTCTTACAAGAGTTCCTTGTGGAACTCTGATAGTCACAGAATTTCTTTTACTGGAAGGGTCCTCAGGGGACATTTAGACTGAGAAGACCCTTAGGTTTAAACCTGTACGTTAACTGAGACAGGCTTACTTGAATTCATTCATGTTATGGAAGAGAAAGCTGAGACCTAGGAATGGTACATTATACCCAGGTTCACACATGTAATAAGTTTGGGAGATAGAATTTGAACCCAGGTCCTTTGCCTCTCAAGTCATTGTTCTTTCCATTCCTATGCTTTCTCCAAGGTATGGAGCCTGCCTAAAGCAGAATATTCAACATCCAGGACAAGTAGAGTCATAGATGCCTCTATCAATGAGGATCTGGGTGAGGGAAGGAGGGACACTAGAGTTTGGACTAGGGGGCTTTTAAAATTCCTTCTAGTTCTAAGTCTGTAATCACTTCCTCAAGCAGCCCATCCATTGTTGGAGTGCTCTAATCATTAAGTTAGTTCTTCTTTATACTGAGCCCAAATCTGTCTTTGACTAACTTTCACCCCCTTGAACACTCTGAGGAAAACTCAGGACTTCTCAGGATAAATCAATTCCTTCTTCCTTTAAGATACTTAAAAATAGTGATTATTCCTTTCAATCATCTACTACCCTAAGTTGGGTAAATCTCTCCTCTCCTCTCCTCTCCTCTCCTCTCCTCTCCTCTCCTCTCCTTCCTTTCCCTCCCCTCCCCTTGGTTTATCACAACCCTTGGTGACAAATCCAGAGTCTAGTCTGAGGCCCCCAACACAGAAAGAGCTTTATATTGACAGTCAGAAAAGCAGGACTCATGTCCACTGACTGTTATAGAGCTTAGACAAGTCATTTACACACTCTGTGCCTCAGTTTCCTCAAATGTTAAGTGAAAGAACTGGACTAGCTGGTCTCTAAGGTCCTCTTCAGCTCTGGATCCCCTGATTCTAGGAGTCAATACTGAGATGATTCCTTAGGGCTTCCATCTCTGAATCCAAGGATTTCAAGAAGTGTTTCACAGAATCTGAGCTGGAAGCCCAAACCTTAGCCTGAAAAAGAAACCTCTCTAAGACACCCTCAATAAGTGGTCACTGAGACCGCCAGCAAGGGGGAACCCACTGCCCCTAGGGCACCCCATTCCACACTGGGAGAACTCTCATTGCTCTGAATTTGTGAGCCAGCCTAAATCTGCCTTCCAGCATTTTCTTCCTTTGCTCAGCTCCCTGAAGGCCAGCAGTACCAACTGTGTCCCGCTCCTCAGCGACAATCTTCAAAATCTTACTTGTACACATCCATCATGGCCTCCTCCTCTCCCCTGTCCCCATCTTTCTCTTTTCCAAGACAACCATCTTCAGGCCCTTCTGCTGATGCTATTATGACATGTGCTCCAGTCTTCTCACCCTCCTGATCACTGGCCACTAGACATGCTCCCATTGGTCAATTTTCCCTCTAAAATGTGACGCCCAGAATCCTATTCTTCAGATGAGTTTGGACCAGGGCCAAATACATTGGGATTATGACCTCTCTTAGTCCTGGGCCCCAAGATTCACTCTACTAAACCCTTTACAAATATCTCACTTTATCCTGACAACAACCCTGGGAGGTAGATGCTATTATTATCTGCATTGTACAGTTGAGGAAACTGAGGCAAATAGTGGTAAATGTCTTAAATGTCTGAAGATGGATTTGAATTCAGGACTTCTTGACTCTAAGCTCAGCAATCTATCCACTGTGCCACTTAGCTGCCTATGCCCCTCTTGATGGAGCCCAAGATGTTTTTAAGTTTTCACAAAATTATGTTTTAAAATTTTAATTTAATCATTTTAACAAATAAAAATTTAACTTTTCTTCCCATTCTTCCCCCCACACACACACACATCGAAAAAGAAAAATAAAACAAAATTCCTGCTACAAACACATATAGTTCAGTGAACAAACTCCTACATTAGCCGTGTGCAAAAAACACTTATCTCACTCTGTACTTTGAGTCCTCACCTGCCTATCAGGAGGTAGGTAGCATTTCATCATGGCATTTTGCACGGGTTTGTGTTGATTGAAGCTCTTAAGGCTTTGGAAGGTGCTTGTTTTTTTTTAAATATAGTTGTCATTGTATAAATCATTCTCCTGGTTCTGCTTGTTTTATTCTGCTTGGGTCACACAAGTCTCCCCATGTTTCTCTGAACATCTCTTCATTATTTCTTACAGCAGATATTCCATCACATTAAAACAAAGGAATTAAGAAGCCTCTTGATGAGAGTGAGAGAAGAGAAAATCTAAGATCTTGACAACTGGTTTCATTACTTCTTGGTGAACAGAGAGAGAAAAAAGGGGGGCAGTGCCAGATTTTATATTCTTTGGCTCAAAGATCACTGCAGGTGGTGATTGCAGCCATGAAATTAAAAGATTTCTTGGAAAGAAAGCTATGGCCAAGCTGTACAGCATGGACACATCACCTTGCTGATAAAGGTCCTTGCAGTCAAAGCTGTGGTTTTTCCAATAACAATGTATGGCTGTGAGAGTTGGATTGAAAGGAAAGTTGAGCACCATGGACTCAGTGCTTTCAAAGTGCAATTGTGGAGATTTGTGAGAGTCTCTTTGACAGCAAGGAGGTGAAATCAATCAATACTTAAAAGAAATTAATTCAGGTTATTTATTGGAAGGTCAGATACTGAAGCTGAAGCTTAAATGCTTTGACCACATGATGAAAAGACAGATTTCCATGGAAAAGCCCCAATGTTGGGAAACATTGAAAGTGAAAGGAAAAGTATTTCAAAGACAGTCACTTCAGTGGGTGAGGGTCACCATTGGTACTGCTGGCCTTCAGAAGACCCTCGCAGAGGATGAGAAGGATAGATGGTATCACGGAAACCATGAACATGAACTCAGACAGACTTGGAGACATAGCAGAGGACAGAATGGCCTGGCATGCTATGGCCCATGCTTTCAATGACCGAACAACAAAATTTCACCACTATGCTATCACATAGCATCATCTGTTCAGGCATCCCTCAGCTGAAAAGCGTTCCTTGAGTTTTCAGTTCTCTGCCACCACAAACAGAGCTGTTATAAGTGTTTCTGCTCCTCTGAATTTTTTTCCTCTCTTCTTAATTGCTTTAGGGTGTATAGACCTAACAGTCGTGATGGCAGATTAAAAGGTATGTGCAGTTTAGTACTTTGGGGGCATAGTTCTAAATTTCCAGAGTGGCTGGACCAATTCACAGTAGGACCAGAGGTCAAGATTGCATCAGCTCTGGCCATCATATCATACTGTTGGCCTGTACCAAGCTTGCTATTTGTTTATTTTGGTATGCTAAAACTCCCAGATCTTTCACAGATGAACTTCTTTCTAAGCATGCTTTCCCCACATTGTACCTGTGAAGCTGCCTTCTAGAGCCCCAGAGTAATTCTTTATGTTTTTCCTTATTTAATTATTTCTTGCTTAATTTGGTTCATCGAGGATTTTTTTTATCTTGATGTTGTCATCAACTCTGTTGTGCAACCTGCAGATTTGATGAGGTGGTCATCTATTCCTTCCACCAAACTCCTGACAAAAATGTTAAGCAGCACTGAGTCACCAGCTAGGGATTTCCTTCCAAGCTGCAATGAAAGCATTAATGTAATGGTGTATTTTTAATGTCTTTTTTCAATTTATGTCTTTTTAATTTACAACAGCGGTTCTCAGCCTGTGGGTTATGTTCAATTTGTAACAATGAAGACACATCCTGCATACCAGATATTTACATTACGATTCATAACAGCAGCAAAATGATAGTTATGAAGTAGTAACGAAAATAATTTTATGGTTGGGGGGATCACCACAACATGAGGAACTATATTAAAGGGTTGTGGCGTTAGGAGGGTTGAGAACCACTGGCTTACAACATTCAGTTTCACAAACTTTTGAGTTCCAAATTTTCTTCCCTTCCCTCTGCTTCCCCCTTCCCAAGACAGCATGCATCTGATATAGGTCCTACATATGCATTCACATTTCCCAGTAGTCATGTAATGCTGTGGTTTTTAACCTGGAATCCATAGACAGAGTTTGCAGAACACAGGAACTTAAACTGTTAATATTTTGATGACTGTATTTAAATAAAATTGATTTCCTTTCTGAGAAGGGATCTATAGGTTTCACCAGACTGTCCAATGGATCCATGATGCAAAAAGAAAAAAACAAAAAAAACCAAACAAGAGGTGAAGAACCCTGCCTTAATGATTTCCCTTTGAATCCAGACACTCATCACCTAACACACATCTTTATCTCCTACCGGCTCTTCTGCTTGGTTCCAAGTCTGATACCCTCAGGCAAGCCCCCTTTTCACTTTCCTTTTGTGTGCTGTCCTCTCCCCTTAGATTTCAAGTTACTTGAGCACAGGGCCTGTCTTTCTTTTTCTTATTTGATTCCTCAGTACTTAGCACAGTGGTAGATGTTTAATGAATGTCTGTTGGACTATTTATACATCTTTCCATCTTTTCCACAGTATAGCATGAGACACTTTATCAAATACTTTGCTAAAATCTAGGTACCCTATATCTTCAGCATACCTTCTAACCCTTTTTTTAGTAACCTTATCAGGAGATAAGGAGCTTTTTCCACCAAGACCTCTCCTTGATAAAGCCACATGCTTTGTTGTGATCGCTGCTTCCTTGTCTAGATACCCACTAACTAACCCTTTAATGATATGTCTGAGAATTGTGTCTGCTCTGTCCTGTTGATCTCCAGTAAGATTCTACTCTGAATCTTCATTTTGTTTTCTTTTAAGTAGCTTATTTTCCATTCTTTTTATAGAGTATGCTATTTCCTCTTTTCTTTTTTTTTCATTTTTTTATTTTTTTGGAGGGCAATTAGGGTTAAGTGACTTGCCCAAGGTCACAGGTCTAGTTTTCTGTGCTAAGTGTC
The DNA here is from genome assembly GCA_028646575.1 of Pseudocheirus occidentalis. Lineage (NCBI taxonomy): Eukaryota > Metazoa > Chordata > Mammalia > Diprotodontia > Pseudocheiridae > Pseudocheirus > Pseudocheirus occidentalis. The sequence continues at coordinate 9,134 of JAQQSW010008523.1, forward strand.
TGAGGCTGGATTTGAACTCAGGTCCTCCTGTGCTCTATTCACTGCTCCACCTAGCCACCCCTGAATCTTCATTTTGGTATACAGATGGTTCTGGTTTCTCACAGGCTATGCCAGCAAAATTCAGGCTCTGGAAAATCTTAGAAAAGTTTCAAATATAGGCAGAGAAGCGGGTTCTGTGTTTATGGTCCAAGGATGGTCCATATGATCCAAGGTCCAAATCCAAATGACTCATCACTGGAACTTTAGTCCCTAAATCATTAGAACTTTAGCCAGAGAAATTCATGAAACTGCCTACTGAGGCTATGTACATGAATGCAATCACAGGTCCTGCTCAAATTCTCTTCCTCTGCTACACTTCCTGACCATGATCAAGGGTCTCCATTTCCTGCCTGTCAAACAAGGCATTTGCACTAAGTAGCCTGTTAACACTTATAACTTTGAAAATAATTACATGCTGATCTCTGAATGGCCCTGCCAAGATGGTTGGCATGGAGCCAACAATCTGGCTTTGAAAGGGGAGTATTTCATTCATTATTAGAATATGTAGGGTATATCCAGCAGAGACTCCAATGACTTTTTCCAAATTTGAATTATTAGGAACTATAGCCACAAGGAAAAATGAAGGGGAAGACTGATAGCATCTTAGAAACTGTTTGTATAGGTGACAAATCCCGACTTGGTCACAGCCCAGCAATCAGCTTTCTGCAAAGCCCTCCAGCCTTCACACAGCAGATGAATCACACAGCTATGCAGAAGAAACCAAACAACAAGAGAGAAAGCTGCCAAAATTCCAGGCAAATGCTCCCAAAGACATGTTAGTCAGTCAATGAGCATTTCTTAAGTGCCTACTATGGGTCAGGCATTGTGCTAAGGGCTAGGGACACACACACACAAAAAGGCAAATGATAGTCCCTCCTCTCAAAGAGTTTAAAATAAAAAAAACCCCAGAATGTTGGGGCTCAAAAGAACTGTTGAAACTATCCTGTCTGACTGGTTCATTTTGCAGAGAAGGACACTGAGCCCCATAGAGAAGGCCACAGAACAAAGATTCAGACCTGGGTTTTTTAAATTCTACTCAGGCATTCTTTCCCCTATGTTTCCCCTAACACCTAATATTTGTTCAAGAACAATTTGTTGATGACTTGATGCAATGGAAAACTCCAACAGGTCTCGGGGTCACAAGACTTTGGCTTAAATCTCCACCTCGGTCATTCATTATTTGTTTGGCCTTGGCTAAATGGCAGGTGTTATTGTTGAGATGTTTGAAAGATCATGGGAAGTGGGAGAGGTACCACAAGATTGGAGAAGGACAAATGTGGTTCCAAAAGGCCAAGAACTGAGTCCATAGACTGTGGCTCAGTGGGCTCCACGGTATATCCTGGGAAAATTCTAGAATGAATCATGAAAGAGATGGCTGGTGAACTTCCAGAAATTAAAGCAGTCATTACAAAAAAAGCAGTAAGAACAAGTTATGCCAGACTAACCTCATTTCTTTCTCTTTTTTTTTTTTTGACAGAATTTCTAATATCCAAGAGGATGGAGAATGCTGTGGATCAAGTTTACCAAGATTTCAACAAATCTTTTGATTGTGCATCTCGTGCTGTTCTTGAAGATAAAATAGAGAAATGTGAGCTATATAAGAAGACTCGAACTCAGAACTTGTCAGATGTCAGGACACAAAGAGTCATCGATAGGTCTCCAGAAGGGTAACCCAGAAGAAATCTATTGTTGTTTTTGTTGAGTTGTTGAGTTGTTTTAGTCATGGCCAACTCCTCACAATTTCATTTGGGCTTTTCTTAGCAGAGATGCTGGAGTAGTTTGTCATTTCCTCCTCCAGCTCATTGGACTGATGAGGAAACTGAGGCAAACAAGGTTGAGTGACTTGCCCAGGGTTGCACAGCTAGTAAATGTCTGAGACTGTAATTGAACTGTGTCTTTCCTGACTCCAGGCCCAGTGCTCTATGCACAATGGCACCACCTAGCTGCTTGACCTTGTGCTATATATTGTTTATCAATGACTCTGACAAAGTCACATGTTATGGGCCAGGACACTTGTAGAACTAGGGAGGATTTAGTTAACCCCCACATTTCTGTGTATGTCCTTCTGGTCAGCCTCTGGGCCAGTGTCTACAGACTTCTCTTTCTGTCTTCCTAAGCTGCCCTACACTAGAAAAATGACTCACTGTGACTTTTCTAGAATTGCTCAGAATTCTATTTAATGCTCTCTCTCTTGATAATATTTTATTTTTCCCCAATCACATGTTAAAACATTTCTAAAGTTCTGAACGACAAATTCTATCTCTCCCTCCTTCCCTTCCCTCCCCAGTCCCCAAAATGGCAAGTGAGCAGAAACAGGTTATATATTCACAATCATGCAAAACATTTCCATATTAGTCATTTTGTAAAGAAGACTCAAATAAAAGAAAAAGAATGAAAGAAAGCAAAAAAATAGCATGTTTCATGTATTCAAACAATATTATTTCTTTCTCTGCAGGCAGATAGTATCCTTCACCATTGTTCCTTTGTGATTGTCTTAGATGGTTCTAATGCTGAGATTGGCTAAGTCATTCATATATTGTTGCTGTTACTGCGTACAACGTTTTCCTGATTCTCCTCGCTTCACTTTACATCATTTCATGTCAGTCTTTACATTTTTTTCTGAAATCATCCTACTCGTCATTTCTTATAGCACAATAATATTTCATCACAATGATTGTAGCAGCAAAAAGCACCCTAGCATACCCAGGATGGTGAGCAAAAAGAGGAGAAAACGCCTATTTCTCCAAAGGGCTTTGTGTTCCTTCAATGCTGTTCATTGCTGTGCATACAGTTCCTTCAGTCCTACTCAGGGAATGGCTAGCACAGGTTCTTAGATCTGCTTTTCTAAACGAAAGCAACTGAAAATGGGTTAGCAATCTTACTTTAATCAAACATATATCATTTACCTAGTTCAGGAGGAAAAGTCAGCACCTGGAACTTCAGAGAATACAAATAGAAGTTACAAGCAGACAAAAAAAATACAGACAGAGAAACAGATCAGTAGGGGCTTCCAGCTGTCTGACCATTACATCCATACCCAGTTAGTTACCAGAGAAGGAAGCACCAACATCCCAGTTTTCAAAGCTGAGGGCTCAACAGTTGCCCAGAGTGGTGTGGGCATTCCTGAAAAACAAGCCTCTCTCCATAGACTCCATGTAACCACATTCAGCCTATTAGGAGGCAGAATATATTTTCAAATCAAAGAAGGTTCTCAGAGTCACTTAAGCCTATCAAGGGGCCAAGGGTCAGGGAAGATCTTCAGATTCCCATTATCATTACAATGATGTACCACAGCTTGTTTAGCCATCCCCCAGTTGATGGGCATCCTTTCAAATTAATGCTCTTTTTAAAGTTGCTTATAGGGGTATGTTGGAAAAGCTAGACAAAAATGCTCACTTCACTCTGTCCCCACCCCCCACACTTCCACACCACCTACTGGGACGATAGTGAGTCAAGAAGCAGTGGGCTAGCTTGAATGGACTTTGTCCCCAGGTAGATTGATACAGGACCCAGATGTGGACCTTCTGGGCAAGGGGGCCATAAAAGTTTTAGGACTTTGGTGGAGGAGCTCTGAGATGCCCCCAAAATTGTCCATGATGCCTGCTTTTAATCCCCTTGCCAGCAACTTTCTACCTGCTCATGGATACCTTGGAGGTTGCCCAGAAGTTATTGACTTTATTTTCCATTAAAGGAATTATTTGGGCATCCAAATATTGCTCAGTGCTCCATTAAACTAGATGGGAAATGGCAACCATGATGGCATGCTTGCCAAATTTACAGATGGTGCAAAAAGGAGAGGTGTAGCTAACAGTGTGGACCTGAAAGAATCCTAACAGGCTAGAGCACTGGGGTGAAGAAAAGAAACTGAAATGCAACAGGAATAAATGTAAGGTCTTATCCTAGGGTTAATTATAGCTAATAACAGCCAACATGTTTATATAGCACCTACTACATGCCAAGAGCTGTGCTGAGCATTTCACAAGTTTTATGTCATTTGATGCTTGCAATAACCTTGTCAGGTAGGTGCTATTATTGCCCCCATTTTATAGATGAGGAAACTGAGGCAAACAGAGGTTAAGTGATCATACAAGGTCATACACTTAGTAAGGTTTGAGGTTGGATTTAAGCCCAAGTCTTCTTGACTCTATTCCCCATGGTCTATTTGATATATCACCCAGATGAAAGAAAGAAAGAAAGAGAGAGGGAGAGGGAGGAAGAAAGAAAGAAAGAAAGAAAGAAAGAAAGAAAGAAAGAAAGAAAGAAAGAAAGAAAGAAAGG